>CANUEZ040000227.1:0-162500 GCA_948099385.1 Fasciola hepatica | reverse complement strand
ATATATATATATATATATATATATATATATATATATATATATATATATATATATATATATATATATATGTAACGGTACTACCCTGAGGATGAAGTTACCGAAAACGTGTTTGTTCGCTATGGTGCCTCTTTCTCTGATATCTTGCTAACCATGATTAACGGAAACTTCGTTGTGGAGAAAATCGGGCCATGCATCATAGGACCACAGCGTAGTGAAACAACAAGCTTTAGGTTTGCTCACAATGATGTGCTAAACAGCCCGTGAATGTCAAATCTTACCCTGCATTATCACTAACGAGCCCAGCGGAACCAGTTTATCCTGTTACTTACCAAAGGAGCTCAGTGAACAACTACGAAGTTAATTCGGTAAAAGTGATTCGGAGACATGAAGCGGAGAATCCAATGAGGACCCAGTGAGAAAAAATTAGTAATGATCCGGGATACAATGAACTACTGTTAAACCCACTCTGGGTTAAAGCTATGCCTTTTAAACTAAGCCAGTTGGGATGACTAAATTTGATATTCTGAGATGGTAATCCAGTACCTTGTAGAAGATGCACATGAATAGGGTTAGCATAGGATGTTTAGAATCAGAGACCAGTCGCTAGACATGTAGTATACATGCCCACCAATAGACATTTTGGCGTACTCTGCTTGCCGAGACAGATAGTGGTTGGAAGGTAGGTCGATGTTGTCGGTAAATGACATGGCACAGGGTGTAAAAATCTCGACCAGCGAACCTTGGTCTACCAAGACTCGTAAGACTTCCCGATTGGGGTTTATGTGATCCGCCTACCAGATGGGCGAAGAAGTTAAATGATGTGCCCAGGTGTCGCGGCTTGTAGTGTGGTTCCGTTCGGGCCCTCTCTTCGTCTTCGTGGTTGCCTCGTATTATTCTTGTGTTGGAGTGCGCACGGTACTCAGCGAATAAGTGAGTAGTTAATTGCTTATCAGTTTGGCCCTACCCTGGTGACCTGACATTTAATACCATCTCCACTCCAGTCTTGTTCACTCCTATAATATTTCGTCCGCTTCAATCTTATCTCAGTTTCATTGGTTATCCTACTGACAATAAATGAAAAATCACATTGACTGCAGTATACACGCGTACAGATGCAGCGAAATGGTTCAGGATACATTGTGTAAACCCATGTTGCTCATTTCTCTTCTCAAACGTGATTACCTCACGTTAATTGGACTAAATGAGGTTAGAAAGACACAAAACAAGTGGTTGCATTACGCAAACAAAAGAAGATCAGCTTAAGATGATCTGGATTACTGTGATACAAAAGAGCCTTTTCATTATATTTGATTGATGCTATTGTTGTTCAAATGTCTAGTGTGCACAGCTTTTCTTCCGTGTTGTTCTGCTTTACTTTCCACGTTCTGCTTTCATTTGTTTTGCCCTCAACTTGCAAATGTCGTCAGGTGGCAAACAAAACTGTGAACATACTCCGGATGGATCGATTCATCTATAATGATGCACCTCAGGCGCCGTGTGTGCTATTTAACTCACTGCTAGTCGAAAGGCGTAAACGACCAGCTGGTTATGAAGCACAGTGGTCTAATGCTAAGCACAGGTACGCAGGTAATTAAATTTGTTCCACTAATACCACTTTGTCAAGCGTTTGCTCTATAATACGAAAGTGTGAAGGCAATCGAAATTTATTTTTATTTGTGATAAGGTTTTAAGGTGCTTTGAAAAAGGCTGCGTGCAGCTCAATGTGCTAAACCTTCGTGTCCAGGATCCGTCCAAACAAACGCAATCAGAAAATGGTAGTCAGAACATTCTGATACAATCAAATCACTTCATGATTGGTCACGATACTATCTGCCAACAATGTTACGTCAGGCCTCATATGCAGATGAACGTGTAGCACATGAAGTCAATCGAATACCTACTTGCCATTCTTGTCTTCTCAACTGTGGGTGTGCATTGTTCCGGGTACGAGTTATTTCAGTTTATAGGAGTTGACTGAGTAGATTCAAGTCTCGAAAACACTCAGAGATGGGGAATATTTTCGGTAGGAAATACTCATTGTGCATAGTATGATTCATCGTGCTGGAAAAGGCTGATATGTCATTAAGTAGAAGTCCGACGAGGTCCAGTCTCAACAGACCGGTTTGTATGGTACATCTAGTTCTGCACTAGCAACCACTCTATCCCGTGAAAGGACACTCTAGCAAACATACAGGGGGAAAACAATCTAACGGTCAAAACATCCACTAAAGTGATGTGGGAATAAAGTACCCAGGTTTTCTCTGAACTTGACATTTGCCCGCCCAGAGGATACACCATATTATTCGTTTGGTAGGGATCGCGGCCTAGGGTAGAGTAACCAAACATTTAAGATACACCCATACCACGCAAGGGTACAACGCTGTCCTATTTGTGGGGCATGGTAGGTTTGTGCCGGTCACCATCTTGAATATGCAGGGACAACGAGGGAAATGTTCTTGGTTAGTCAAAGGAAAACGGGTTTACACATCCGAATAATTCTTTAAATGTCCAATAACATTGAAATTATGACTGTCAAATGCAGCTGATTAGGCGAGTCAAGCCGGATTCAAAGTTTATTTACAGACCTACATGAACTTTTCGAACCTGCGTTCTTTGACGGTCTAACCTTCCGGAAAGCGGCGAATTAGATCCTCGCACAAAGCTACCATGACTGCATCTGGAACTGAAATCTCACACATGATGTGCCCTTGCATTGTTTGGGTGTATCGGGAAGTTTTGATCACTGTATCCTAGGCTGTAATCCCAAAATGATCAACAGTGGCTACTAAGCTGTTGATGAAGGCAACTCAACGGTAGGAAAGCCTGTAGTGGTTGGAATATTTAGTTGACAGACATCGCCATAGTTACTCAGCTTTGTGAGCGTTATTAGACACACGACCACGTTAACTTCGACGGTTTAATTTGAAGTGGTAAGTCACGCATTTCTTCGTACTTAGAGCCGAAAAGCCCTTTCACGTTTGTGTGGGAATGTGAGTCTCATAGAAACGATCGCTTGCTTGTTGTACGACTATCGTCTCTGATGAACGTAGTCCTGACAACCAAACAGAGTTGTTGACGATTGATCTCACTCTTACCAAGGTTTATTGACATTTCTACTCCAAGGAGTGATTTACCTAATATTCCAAGTTTATTCACGTCAAATGGCTCACATTTCTGATGCACGGGATACCCTTCTAGGGAAATCCCACGCTACTCACTCCCAGTTGAACTGCTGACGAACTCGGTTGGTAGCAACGGTTCAGTAGACGAACACCTTTTGGGACTCGTGGGAGATAGATTGTCTGATTGATTGTTAACAGCCATCCTTACTGTTCCATGTTAGTCGTTTTCTAGTCTATAGTGATCTGGCTTTCAGATGAAATTTTTTGGTTCAGCTATTTTGAGGAACTTCGCTTCACCACCTCGATGAACATGAGGAGACTAATAACGACTGTCAACAAGGTTGGCAGGTTAGAAGCACCTGTTACTGACTGATCTGACGGATCGAGGCAGATATGTTAGAAAACGGCATTCTCAGTTATTCTCAATTTTTGTGATATTCAATCCTAGGCTTTGGGTCAGAGAGAAATATGGTCAAAAATCCTTGGTTGATCAGCGTGAGAAGCAGTAGCGATTATCGAATGAGTCATCATCCGATAAAGATGCTCAGCTAGCCCCTGAGGATCGTGAAAGTGCCAGGGTACAGCCGTTTTGCACGTCTCGTTGAGAGTTGTCGGCAGTACATATCCAACGAACCGCTACTGGGACTCGAGCCCCGAAGCAAACGATCGTGAACCAAAAACCCAACCACCGGGTTATCCGTGTTGGCTATGAACGGTTTGTTTAACGTCACTAATGCATGATCCAGTGCTATCTTATCTCTGGATTTCGTTGTCCTCACTGCGATGGACTTGTAGGGTCGACCTACGGGGAGTGACGACATTACGTTACTACTAATAACCTGAAGAGCTTGTCTAACACATCATGCTACTGATCAAACAACCAAATGTTGTGTGAGGAAGGAAACTCATTGCCATTTTCGTGGCTTCATTTCAATTCAGTCCAGTCAACCATCATGCTTCCAATACTGCGCTGTGGCTTTGGTAACCATCTGGCGGCGTCGTGAAGCTTAGAGTAAAATAAATAAGGACACAAAGTGAAAAAATCCGAAAACCAAATTTGAGCAGGAATTATGTTGTCAATAACACAGCCTGAATGCAACTACGCCACTGGCAGCGACACCTAGTCATACCACTTATTTCCCCCAACTATCTAGAAGGCGGGACTCGAAGACCCCAACACGGAATTCTAGCAAATCCTATTTAGTCACGTTCTGTGATCAAAGATTTCATACTATTTTCCCACGTCATAGGATGACCACATAGGTCAATCTTACAACCATTTCCTGTCTCGGAGAACAGCATACACCAAGGAAGTCTATCGGTGGATATGCGTAACACATGTATCAACCACCTTAGCCCGTATAGATTCAATACTTGTCCTAGTATCTGACCAATGGTTCCCAACACCCTACACCGAACCTCAGCATTGCGGATACAGTATTCCCACGCCGGCACCGCGGATGATTGAGATTGTTATTAACTAGACGCACCTTCTGCATACATGATGAAACTCCATCTGATATATGTTCCCTTGGTAAGATTTAACTGCCTAGCAAACAAAACGTGTCTACATCAGCTCGAGTTTCCCCCGATAACACGAGGATTGACATAGATCCAACCCAGTCCTCAAGTAGCGTTCTACATTTCGAAGGCGCAGAACGCACCCCATACATTAATACACTCATGTTCGGGCCATCTAGGAAAGCTTGTAACTTACCTGGACATTTATTCAAAAGAACAATATTGTCCGCGCATTTGAAATCAGACTGATCGATGGCACTATTCTCACACGAGGATAGGGCTATCTCAAGCACCATTTCAATCACAAAGTTGAAGAGGAAGGACGATAGTAGGCTAACCCAATGAACACCACTTCTCTTCATGGACTTGAGTGAAAGACCCCCCCAAAAATATAATCGGTTTCGGCTGTTTTCATACAAGGATTGGAAAAGAGAAATAAATCTCTGTGGCACAAACTTCGGTGAGGGGTGGCACCAGAGAGAACTGTGCAGTCGATTGAATCGATTGCCGCTTTCATAATGAAGAAGACAGATGTGGACCTACGGATGGTGTACTGGTGTTCTAAAATTTGTTGAATGGCAAATATGTGGTCGATACAAAGCAGACCAGGTCTGAACCTGGCTTAATTCTCACAAGTAAACATTTCGCTAGCATAAGATAATCGGCGAAGAATAATCTGAATGAGCAGCTTGGTTAGGACACTCACCTAGCTAATTCCTCTCTGGTTTTCACGAGAGGACCTATCACCTTTCTTGTAATTTGGCACAATCACTGATTCAAACCATTCTCTGTGAATTTTTTCAATAAATCCAATTATCCCCAGAAGTTTTATTTACTCCGGAACCGAAACTTTACCCTAATCCTCGAATCAAGATGCAGACAAACAATCTGATGCAGTGGCTACTTGTGTCAATACAAAAAATGGACAAGGGTCCCTATCACATCACCTCAAGTGTATAGAAACCAACTTTCGTCTACGGAAAAAAATAGGTAACGCTTTTTGGAATTAGATTTTTGGTGTTTTGTAGTGCTCTTATTGGCGGACATGCTTCTGCTTCGACTTACTGTGAAACTAAGCAGTTTGTTAGCCTTGCTAACCCGGAGATAAATGGTGTTGGTTTTTTTCGGCGACAAGGTAATGTCCTCATGATCATTGGATTTTTCCCAAGTGTGGAAAAAATGTTAACTACCCGGGCGCTGTGTAAGCTGAGGTGGTGTAAATTCGTGTGTTTTTCAGCAGGTTCCGGGTTGAAATTCCAACTTGGTGATTGTGTATTGACTATTTTCTGGTAACCTAAAAAATGATTTTTTTCTTGACCATTGTTCAATGTCCTTTTCATGCAAACCTTTTTTGGACCAAAATGTGTCGAAGTGATATTTTCCAAATTCCGAAAACTGCCGTCCACCTTCTACCGTTTTCATTCGGGGAACTGATTGTCTACCATAATGTTGTGTTAGTTTCTCATCTCCTGCACCTACACCCACTGGTTTTTATACTTCTTCGATTTTTCTTTTCTGTTTTGGACGGAAAAGTTTGATCTTTTTGTTGTTGTCGTTGCTCTTGTTGTTGCTTTTGTTGTTGTTGTTGTTGTTGTTGTTGTCGTCGTCGTCGTTGCTGCTGCTGCTGCTCTTGTTGTTATTATTGTAACAACATCGGTATCCTTGTTGACTTCGTCATTCTCAATCTCCTTGACAAATATGGATCGCTTGCTTCCGGGCTATTGAATATCGCTTGTTAATGCCTTTGACGTATTATATTGGACACATTTTGTGGCTCATTCATCAAAATATCATTGAGAATTCTCCTCACCCAACCATCTGTTTATTGAAACAGTTTTAGTCCTACGATCGGTAACCTAATTGTGCAGCATGACAAGGTAGTAGGTGAGCCAAATGATCGACTTTGTCTTCCAACCAAATGTATTTTGCCAACCAAATCATTTTCCTCATCCCATGAATGGATTCGTCTACAAATCCTGTGTTTACCGAAAGTTCACGTTGTATTGGGTGCACAACATGCCTAATGACTTGACTTGAGCTACATTCATAAAGTGCACATTGCATTATTCTAGGATTCCAAAAAATTGTGTAGTAGCTACGTGGGGTAAGCAAAATGGCTTGTGCAGTTTAGATAAGCTGATATTAAACGGAATGAACCGATATTTATCTTTATTCCAATTTATCCATGGAGTCCCACCCAATCCCAAAACAATCATTTCACTTGAAAATTAGCTCTATTTTGGGGCAATGTCTTACCATCATAGTGACGAGAAAACATTGTGACTAGAAACAAACAGTTTCATATGACTAGCATATGGTTACTACTTGCGTCAATTTTCAGGAATCGACCAAGACTTATCGCTTCCCTAAAGAAAATCCTGTTGCTCTACTTTGTTAGAAGTGAAATTGTTTTTACTATTATTTCCTTATGAACTTTCTACTCTAGGGTGATAGTAGGTAGGTAAGTAGGCAGGCAGCTATGTGTGTATGTGTCAGTTTTTCTCGTAGGTAGAGTAATCTGAACTAACCCATCATGTTTCATAGTCATTTTCAGCCAATCAGCGGTATTTTATGCTATATATATATATATATATATGTATATACATATATATACATATATATATATATATATATATATATATATATATATATATATATATATATATATGAGAAGTTTATTGGGTGTGTCTTACACTCACAAAAACTAGGCCACGTGGAGGAAATGCTCGGTCACACTTTCATTGCATTTAGTTTGAACATTGCTCTTACCACCGGTAAGTCATTCATGGATTCATCGCTGCCGGAATTTCGTAGAGTGAGATAGGATTGAAAAAGTGTGTGTATGTGTGTGCTTACATTCCCATAGGGTTACCAAATGAAAGCATCAAAGGAAGTGCGGAGTTGAAAAGAGAAGAATGTGAAAGAAAATTTCCGGAGTGTCAGTCCATACATGGTAAGGAGATATCCGTTCATACACATGGATGCTAAGCGCGATTATTAGCTTTATGATTAGTATTATTATTATTGGGATAACTATTATTATTAGTAGTAACTGGATGATGACGATGATTTCAAAAATGCGAATTAAATGGCGAAACTTTCATTTCCATTTTGTTGATCTCTTTTTTCATTATTCTTTGGAAGAAATCGATGAGATACCGAGAGAAAATCGCGTAAGTTTTCAACCTCATGAATAATCTGTCAAGTTTACAAGTCAGACATCACATTTCTAAAATAATGTTATCTTTCCATGGATAATTATTGATATCAATCTGTAAATCGCCAGCTGCCTTCAGATTAGCTTCGTAATCTAGCTGATGTGACACAAAGGATAGTTGGAATTCAGGTGTTTATACTTTCGTACCAAACCTATCAAGAGGTAAACGTGCGACCGCTTTGAATTGACCGAGTGGTTGGTAAAACTTGTCAGCATCTCATTCCTAACTAAGGAGAATCCTCTATTTCTTTTCTACCCACATCCTAAACAAAAAAGTTGGTGTTTTTGAAGAATTATCCCATTTATTTCCGTTTTCTTTCCGCTTACCAGATGAGAAACCAATTGAGTACACTAGATACAAATTATGTTCTCGTTCCATAGGTACCTACAGTTGTTCGTGACGAATCCAAAGACTCGTTTACACTGTGTGAAATACTTTTGAAGCGATGTAAGTTGCCTTTGTAGTATACTGCTCCCATTGGTCATGGTTGTCTTCAGAAAAGAGGTTTGAACAATTACATGAAGAAAACACACCCAATGACGGTTTCAGACGTTTTTTGACTAAATAACTCAAAGACAGATTGACTGGCTGATTGACTGACTGAATGAGAGACAGATGATTGACTGAATGAATAAATGAGTGGTACACATGAGTTTTGACTGCTGAACGCGGTAAAAAATGGAATAATAGCATAAATTATCACACCCACAATTCGTTTTCCATTGAGTCATTTGTAAAAATTTCATTTCACTTTTTCTGAGTTGTTTTATTCTCCTAAACACATTTTGATCCTCTGTTCCTCTGCTTCATTTCAGGTGAGTCCGAAGACAAATCGCAGGGAGTGCAAAGACGGAGTCTAAGGATGTTACGATTGGGTTGAGACCACAATCTGATGTGGATAACTAGGGAGCCTGATTATCAAACAAGCATTGTATCGTAAAATATAAATAATTTTTTGAAATATATTCCACAAGCTTATTCGAATTTATCTTTATCCTTGAGTGGATATGAAGACAACTGTTTGGGTATCGGTTATATCGTGTAATACAACGGTTAGATCTCTACCATTTCCAAGCCTGAGATTTCCCGATGGCACATTGTTTATTGGTGCTGTTTCAGCCCATTGATGCTAAATATTTCCATTGTGGCTGCTGATAACAGTAGCAGTAGTTGGCTTTGACTTTGACTGATCTCAGTCATGAAGAAACTTGGATGGTACCCTTCGAGAGACCATCAACAACATCGTGTTGCCACCCCTAGATTCAAAAGTGCTATGATGGTGCGAAAGTGGTGGTGGAAAGTTATCGACGGATTCCAGCTGCCTTGTTAGTGGTATGTCGACGAATATGAGCTCATTATGAATAACCTGGTCCCCCTTGTTACATTGGCGGCTTCTTCTGCAGAACAAACCAAATGAAGTGCATTTCGTGAATTGTTCGTTCAATGGTATGTCTTCCATGAACGCCGTCTTTATCGCAAACCTGGCCCTAGTTTCGGCTTATCTATTCACACTGGTCTCCTTAAAACGCCATATTCAGTCAGAACAACTATTAACGGTTAACTGATGGCTGCCGTTCTCATGGCTACTTCTCAGTGGCTAACTAACTCGGAAATCAACACAATCCCAGACATGAAAAAGTGGCGAGAACTGAAATTATGTTATCAAGTTGATGGTTAGGAGTATCACTTGTCATGACTCAAAGTCATATCTTCTGCTCCATAATCTGTGACTGGACGGATCTCTTGAGTCCCAACGCGGGAGACCGGCACGACGTAAATGACCAAGTGCACTGATCTGACTTGCAGTACCTTTTTGTCACGTTGCTAAATTATCAAATACGAGTGCTCATTTATATGCTTATCTTCTCAATGATGACGTAATATTGTGCTAGTGGAATACTATCAAATAACTAAGTGAACATCATCAATCCGACTAAGGATTCAACCAGTGTAATTTTTTTAGTTTCATGATTGCCAGACGGTAGTAAAAAGAATGTCCACATATCATTGTGAATTGGTCTCTTTCGCGCATCAATTTCATTCCAATGATACTATGAAGCAATCAGGTAAGGATGATATGCAACAAGATAAGCCCAAGGCTTGTGCGGTGATTTGACCCCTGGTCTCAACATCCCGCACCTAAACTGAGCACTACTGAGATGGTGCTTCCATCACGCTTAATCAGTGTTGCGGACATATCGAGGCTCAAACACTGAGGACTACCGCGAGTCTCCATCTTGTAAAGCACACTGTTTATGAGTCTCATATAAAATGAGTGATGTAGATGACATATGTCTCAGTGTTTCCGGCTTCCAACATGAACTCCAGGTCGACCAAATGAGGTCCTTTGATACCGACGTCGACTTATGCATGTCTCTTCACCAAACAGTACATAAGCACAAATATGGGGGATCAAGAGTAACTACCTCGTCTGTGCATCTGCCCAACACAATCTGACAGACTTTGCAGTTTGCTCAGTGTATACCGTTTGCTGACAGCAACAGTGTATTTAACCTTCTAGAATCAAGTATCTTTAAAAGAAAAACTAACTGTCAAGGTATGAGGACTAGTGAAGAAAAGCACCATTGCCATATCCCTTTTCGTTCCATTTGCACTGAGTGTTTTTGATCAGGAATCAACAATTTTGAAACCGAGTAGGGTGATTTTTGCTGTGAAATAAGAAGTTAATCAAATGATTTATCATGCAGTGAAAGCGCTCAACATACCATTAAAAACCATGAGAGCACAACTGCACAGCTGTTTCATCAGTCTTGTGAAGAATCATCCAACGAGCGTAAGTGACAACAAGCTGAAGTTTCACTCATGCATGACAGGTCAGTGGTTAGATTCCAGACGAAGTTCTATCTCTCTGAACCAGTTGCTGGTTCACGTGTAGTTCTAACCACTATACTCTACAAGAAGACACTCCAGCGAATAAACATGGAGAGAAACAGTTTACCGGTCTAAAATTCTCCACCAATTGAACGTGTGAGTGGGGTACCTGAGGTTCCTGTCGACGGTGGGAGAAGCTATCGCATTTCACTGGACAGCTAGTACCTGTCAAAGGCGGGCAGCCCCCGGCTCAAAAGATGCTACCCAGTTCACTTTTCGCTTGCTCCACTGGGCGCACAGAGCTAAGGACTGAAAAATGGATCGATAACAAAGCACCATAGAAGACAAGTCAAGATAGGATCAATAATCAGGTCTCATGTGACAGACCAAAAACAGCACTTCCATGGGTGCTTCGATTGCTTTGCCTCCCTGGGGTAACATCCCACTACCTTTTGGGTCAGACATCTCAGTCAAATGTTTCGAATAGGATTCCCAAAGAAAACCCGCTTCTGCAATATGGGCAGCCACGAAGTATGGTTTGTTTAGACACCTTCAGCATCCTTCCTGTAAAGAGTCTTACTAATGTTTTTCTTTCTTAACTTAAGATTGTCGCAAGGCACCACAGGTTACTGCAGCTCCGAAGAAAGCACGTGTTCAGGAGTCAGGCTTAGACCAAACGCACTTCTTAAGCCTACATGTTAACAACACTTGTCTGCTTTTAACGTCCGCATACTATGTCAGACTGGGCAAAAGGCTGTCCTCTAAAAAACTCTTGAACCTTTCAAAATAAGAATACGCTTTATCTATGAAACGCGCATTTTCGTGATCATTCTTCGCATCCCAGATACAACCCCAGTCTCTCGCTCTACTTTTCGCGTGTCAGGTGATCCGGTGTTAAAAACTCATGATCAGGATGGCGTGAGGATTGCTTTGGGCATGATACCTCATTGAGCACTGTTAGACCGGATTTCAGTCAGCATTCGATTTTGAGCAGTCTGGTTGGACTGTTCTGTGCGTTTCCACAGAAGCAGACTGACATGTCAATGCTTGTTCGTTGTGTCTATGTGTGCGCCCAGTGACTGCAGTTCCTCGGGAATTTCTATCTCAATGTGTCTCAGCTGCGTCAAACCGTGCGTTCAACGGTCGTGGTAGTCATTGCTATGAATTTTACCGCCAAAATCAGCTGTTTGGAGATTCTGTGAGGCAACTTGGAAGCCCATTTGCTATCCCGACCTATAGCATTGACAAAAGTGATCCTTTCATCCAGATTTGCTCCAACCATAGACTGTTTCTGGCGGCTACTATCTTCTGTCGTAAGAAGCGACAATAATTCTCAAGGCTTCGTCTTTCGTCCTCACAAAGTTGGACTCAGATTGATCATATTATCATTGGCCAAGCTAGTTTGGATCAACTGAAGATCGTCTTTCAGTTTGGTCTATGCCTGTGGACTCAGATCACGCCTTGGTACATGCTCGTTTCTACTTACATCTGGTCCGGGATAACACCAAAGCCCAATCCAGCCGTTCTTCACAGTTGATTGTAGAAGGTAACTGACAATCTACCTTCTATGCAGAGCTGCTACATGCTTATCCATGTCATTCAATATCCATGAGAACACTGGGAACTGACCAAGAAATCTTTGTATACTGCATTCAATGTCACACAAGACTCCGGTTCACGTAGGCAGCACAAAAGGATGGATATCTTTGACATCAGCTGCTCGACTGGATGCTCGCAGATTCGTCCGTCTGGATACCACATTCAATGAAAGGCGTGAATATCTGAGAGGCCAAGTGACGAGAAGCCTGAGAAATGACCACGAGCGGTGGTGGACTGCTAAATTTAGAGGAATGTAGAAGACAGAGTCTGTTGACAAAAGTTGTAAATTTCAACGTTTAATTTAAACACCGGCCCTCAGAAGCCCGATGTAAACGAGACAACCACAGAATCCGGTGGCTCACTGATTCACCTTCAGGGACGTAGTCTGGATCTTCGAGTGGAGCACTTTAGGGAAAAACTCAGCGGGCGTACATTTACCCGTAAGAGGAAAGCTACAGGTAGATATCACTCCCAAATCAGAAATGGTGGTTATCGGGGAGGGGGGTTACTTGAAAAAGTACGAATGATAGATTGTCTGCTTCCTAGTTCAAGGACTAAGGTAAAGTTTCGGTTCCGGAGTAAATAAAACTTCTGGGGATAATTGGATTTATTGAAAAAATTCACAGAGAATGGTTTGAATCAGTGATTGTGCCAAATTACAAGAAAGGTGATAGGTCCTCTCGTGAAAACCAGAGAGGAATTAGCTAGGTGAGTGTCCTAACCAAGCTGCTCATTCAGATTATTCTTCGCCGATTATCTTATGCTAGCGAAATGTTTACTTGTGAGAATCAAGCCAGGTTCAGACCTGGTCGGCTTTCTATCGACCACATATTTGCCATTCAACAAATTTTAGAACACCAGTACACCATCCGTAGGTCCACATCTGTCTTCTTCATTATGAAAGCGGCAATCGATTCAATCGACTGCACAGTTCTCTCTGGTGCCACCCCTCACCGAAGTTTGTGCCACAGAGATTTATTTCTCTTTTCCAATCCTTGTATGAAAACAGCCGAAACCGATTATATTTTTGGGGGGGTCTTTCACTCAAGTCCATGAAGAGAAGTGGTGTTCATTGGGTTAGCCTACTATCGTCCTTCCTCTTCAACTTTGTGATTGAAATGGTGCTTGAGATAGCCCTATCCTCGTGTGAGAATAGTGCCATCGATCAGTCTGATTTCAAATGCGCGGACAATATTGTTCTTTTGAATAAATGTCCAGGTAAGTTACAAGCTTTCCTAGATGGCCCGAACATGAGTGTATTAATGTATGGGGTGCGTTCTGCGCCTTCGAAATGTAGAACGCTACTTGAGGACTGGGTTGGATCTATGTCAATCCTCGTGTTATCGGGGGAAACTCGAGCTGATGTAGACACGTTTTGTTTGCTAGGCAGTTAAATCTTACCAAGGGAACATATATCAGATGGAGTTTCATCATGTATGCAGAAGGTGCGTCTAGTTAATAACAATCTCAATCATCCGCGGTGCCGGCGTGGGAATACTGTATCCGCAATGCTGAGGTTCGGTGTAGGGTGTTGGGAACCATTGGTCAGATACTAGGACAAGTATTGAATCTATACGGGCTAAGGTGGTTGATACATGTGTTACGCATATCCACCGATAGACTTCCTTGGTGTATGCTGTTCTCCGAGACAGGAAATGGTTGTAAGATTGACCTATGTGGTCATCCTATGACGTGGGAAAATAGTATGAAATCTTTGATCACAGAACGTGACTAAATAGGATTTGCTAGACTTCCGTGTTGGGGTCTAAGAGACTCGCCTTCCAGATAGTTTGGGGGAATTAGGTGGTATGACTAGGTGTCGCTGCCAGTGGCGTAGTTGCATTCAGGCTCTGTCTTTGTGCTCTTGATTTACACGTTTTACTCTTTTTTCATCTTTTTCACTTTGTATCCCTTTTTTACCTTTCACTGGATGATGCTGGAAGTAAGCATCTGAATAGAAAGTGTAGAAATGTGAATTTGATGGTGGAACCATTCGAACTGTGTTCTGTTTCCGGTAATTCTGTCTTCACGTTTTATAATACCTACAGTGTGAACACTAAACAGTAAATTTTTTTAGTAACTCACTGTACGACGTTCAGTAGTAGGAGAATGAATTCGATTAGCAGATGGTTCATCATACGTTTTAAAAGCCTAGCTTGCCACTGGATGTCATGGAAGCCCTATACAGCTCTTTGAGTCTTGTTAGGAATCGTCAGCGGTGCACATAGACAGAGCCCTCCTAAAACTCGAACCGAACAAAGTCATGCATCATACGATTTGATCCCCATTCCGTCACTGGTTCGTCTCTCCCGGAAAGCTGATGATTGAATTGCATTGTATCATGTGGTGAGAAAGTAAAAGACTGTGTGGAATCCGCCCAGGTATCCTGATGATTAGATGCTCGACTCTCTTTAGTTCGCTTCGGGTTCGAGTTCCAGAGGGAGATCAATGAATGTCTAATGCTAATGATTACTAACAAGGATAAAGCAACTAATTCCATGATTTTCAGCGGTGAGGTAAGCCCTGTTACTGCATGACGAGTTGTTTGTCAGTCTATGAATGTTTCAACTGAAGCAGTGCTACTCAAAAGTGTAAAATATCTGCAACAGGACTTAGTTGGTCCAACTTCGTACCTTGTTATAACAAGAGACATGCACGGATAGGTTTATTATCTTTTCAGTTGAACCCCACCGGTAGATTGGATACGAGTACCTATCCTTTAGTTGAGATCAATCTCAGCTCTATATGACGTCTACGTGATACCTTTTTGCCTGACTGAGATCGGCTTTTGATGTGCAGCATTTATGTGAGTCCCTTTATACAGTCAAGGACTGCGGCGACCATGGGCAGAAGACCTTTGGGAGATATCGCCGTTGGATTACCGATAACTTTGCACCAACAATCGATTTACTTAGTGAAAATGTAAAGAGCAGGGTAAAAATTGAGCGTGCTCTGCTTGAGACCAGAGATAAATCTTGAAAAATGCTTTTATTCTGGTCACTTTGGGGGTGGTCAGGACCGACATTGTGAATGTCTACAGATAGATTCTCCACTTGTATTTTACTTTGGGTGGCAATTAGTAGTTAGAGATCAAGCGGTTGGTCCTAGAGGTGAAAATAAAAGAACCAACATATTAATCAGTGAGCCTGTTAGTGTGGAATATATTTGGTTTTCTGCCGACTATTCACAAATTTCTCTGAAACGACTGTTAAAAGGCTATAGGTGAAACCGTCTGGAGTCACTGTCATTGTATTGTTTATAAACGTTTTACATGTGTCATTATTAGGCACTTTTTTTGTCCTCCTTGTGATGTCACAAATCTCATCTCCAAATGAGCAGTTCCTTGAACTAGCACTAAAAGATAGCTGTTAAAGCCGATAACTCGCAAATCAGAACAACAAAGATACCGAGCAACGGTTCATCGGAAATTTCAAACAAATGTGTTGCCTAACACAAACTTAAGACGGTACATGAACCAATATGATTGGCCAACTGAGTACCAATCAAAACGCAACAAGCTAGGTGATACTGATTTATCGATTAAACATCAGGTGAACAACATTTTCATGACAAACAGGGTAATACGAAAGCAATGTTCGATAACTGGTTATGCAAATGTCTCGTTAATGAAAGTAATGGTAAACAAGATCAGTACTGGGATGAACGCAAGTAAACTGAAATGAACAAGTGTTAATAAAGAGACAAGAATCATAATTACGCAATTCTTGTCCCGATTACTAGCTGTAAAGATCACTCACAAACTTATGCGCAGCATCTGATTCTACAGCTATTGTTGTTTGTGTCAGCGACGGAATAAGAACATAACAAAAGAAAAAATAGTGCTGAACACATTGTGCTACATTTGTGATGCAAATAGAATAGCTCAGAGTGTTCAGCTGTGCAACCAATCCGATCGGGTACTTCATCGGATAATTGGGACACCAAAGTCTCCTCTGAGTGGTCGGACCGAATTCTCGGACTCTCAAACATGACCGACAGTCCGTTGGCCTGAGTTCGAATTTAGCAGTGATCAACTGAGAGGCCTCTGTTTACAAAATACTGTGACACTCGGCTTTCTTGCTAGGGGTAGGGGGATTATCTTCGATTGTTTGTATTATCTGGTGACCAAAATTAGTACCAGATGGCTGAAGCTGTGGGGAAGGTTTTCAGTGCATTACACTGTTTTCAAAAATGATTTGTCAAGTCGTCCCAGTTACTTTGAATCACACCATTTCAGCTTCTTAAGAAGCCGACGTAACAACAAGTAAATCTCATGTGACGTTAAATGAAGGCATCGACTGTACTACTTTTAGAGCACTAGTAGAACATTAAACGGCATAAGTCGTTCTTGTCAGTTAGGTGTACCTTTCTCGATTACACATTTGTGCTTTACAGTGTGCCCCGATCATTACTGTTCACGAAAATGGGATATTTTAGTTGCTCCACTCACTTGTTTAACTGGTTGAAAGACCGCATCTCTGGAAGATTGCACTGTAGCAAAGTTAGGAGAGGAGCTTCCATACATTTCCCAACCAGTGCCGGGGTTCTTCAAAGTGCTGTTCTTTCTTCATAATTGTTGTGTATTTACATTAGCCACTTAACCGTAACCCGTTCAATTCATCTATTACCGCAAGCCACTGACGTGGTTTTGGCTCTCTCTGCCTTCCACACTTCCGATTTAGATGAATATAATGGGAATCTTGCACATGTTTACAACTTTTGAAAAGTCTGGTCTTTTATTAAACAAGGCCAAAAGTCAAGATTGCATTTTTTCCACTTCACGATCGCGTTATATAGAAGACACTGTCACCATCAACTCTGCTTTCCTTCTTGCACGTGAAATATCTCGGTGTAACATTACAAGAGGCATTGGTTTTTGTACACTGAAATTACTATTGGAAAATTGCGTAGATTGTCATGTCACATTCATAAACTTAAATAGTACAGTGCTCCACGTCTGTCATTTCTTCCTTCGTACACCAATGTATACTCCCCATAAGTCTGTTTTGCTCTCCCGTACTTTTCCCTAGTCTGATTGAAAAGGACTACATCATTCTTCGTAGAGATCTATGCATCAGCAGTCTTGTTTCTGGCATAGCCTTGAGAGACCTCGTGTTAAACTTATATGATAAGCACAGTATAGTATCCAAGGCGGTTGCCGAAAAGATCATCTCTGACCGTCCATTTCTACTGCATTGTGATTTTTGCTCATTGGATCTCACCCCTTGACCCGTTCTCTGTTTTGAACTTATTCCTCCAAAATTATTGCTGCACAGATCTGTCGTAGTTCCGTCGTTTTGCTCGTGCTTTACCGAACAAGAATGAAGTTTTGTCTGAACTGTTAATCCTTTATGGCGTGTAGAACTTATAGTCATTTTTATCGACGGCCTTTAGGCACCGTAAACTTGTGTTCAAGTCATGAAATGAAATCTGCCCACCCCGACATGACACACAATTAAAATGATGGTTTCCTTCGTGTTTGAACTAAATACTCGTTGTTAAGTACGACAGTCTGTGCAAGGGCCTGCCTGTGGGGGATGAATGTTCGTGTCGGTTCCTCACTTTCAACTATGTATTGACTAAGGCACGTACGAAAAACGCGAGTGATGAATTATTTCATTGATTATTTGTTTTTCCAAGGCATACGGTGGTCACCAGTCCATCCGCGTGGCTTAAGAACGAAAGACTTTAGAGACAAAACGAGACACAGAGGAATGAGATCATAAGTTGACCCCATACACTAAAGCACTGGTTTCGCTGAGAGAGGCCAGGGAAATCATCACATGGAGGTTGCTTCTACTGTCTAATTCACAAAAGGACGATTGCTGATTGCATAACATAGTCTTCATCTACAAGGTGCAGTGAGATCAAGTCAGACCAGTCTGTGGCCGGCAGTGATGACCTGACTGATGATGAAACGATTGGTCACGAGAACAAAGGACCCGAAGCACCAGAGTCGGGATTCGTCGTTTTTAACTCAGATTTGTCCCCGCTCTCTCCAACACCTTTACCTTCAACCGAGCAGACGCCTTCTGCCCCGTTTTCGGTTCATCGAACGAAGTGAAGCGGAATATGATCGATGTAATCACCAGGTGGTGTGAACTGCAACAGTTTTGGTGTGAAGTGTGCAAACGATTGAAATTTCAGCTATGTGCGGCATCGTTCGCCTCGTAAGTTATTGGAGAACATGTGATATATCACAACGCATGCGCATATTATGCAAATATTCAGCATGAAAACGAAGGTATGAAGTGAGTTGCATGATGTTCATTGAAACAATTCGATCCTAAAAGAACCCCGTTCTCAGCTGTGAGTGAGTGAATGCTATGACTAAATTGCTTGTCTTGATGTCTTTCTGTGGATCCGTTCCCATGTATTTCCGTGTGGGTGTGCCTGTCCTTTGATGGGAAGTTTTAGTCAAGTGGAATTACTTGAGGATGAAACCCGCTCCCCTCTTCCAAGTATCTTGGTCACCATTGTCACATCAGTGGTCTTCATCTACTGACCGGTATGTGAGCAGTGGTTTTATGTATATGTGAAAGTGATTTGGCGAATTGTGTTGACAGTCTTTCTCCTTGCATGTGAGTGCGCATTTCGTTGTGTCTTATCCGTGCATTATTTCTGTCGTCCGACAGAGTCAGCGGCCCCAAACGCACATAACTGGTGTTGTCGGTCAACGTAGTCCTAGAAGTTGAAATAAGCAGACCTCAGAGCACAGACTGGTTTGTATGCATTACTTAATTGAAATTAGCATTGCTGGGTGCAATTATCCAAATCAAATTTATGTTGTAAAAACTTCGAGAAATTCAAATAAGCATAATAATATGAGAGGCCAAAGGCTGTTCCCAGAAGTCTCGTGAAGTGCATTTCACCTGGCATGTTGCCCGCCTGTGTACACGAATAAAACTGACACCAAGAAGCGGAACAATTTTTGCACAGACAAACCGTAAAGGATGCCATGGGAGGGACGTACATGAAAGTCATTTTATTTATTGGTGCTTCTGGTAGATGGTCAGTAGCCATGCCAGTGACTTTAGGAGTGATGAATAGACACATGGAGCCAAACAGGTCAGCCGTGGTAAAGAGTTGGGAACAGTGGAGCTGTAAGTCGACCAGTTGTACCAGGATTTGAGTCAGCGACTTTGGCTTAACCAATCAGTGACTATATATCAGTGTGAGTGTCTCGGATGTAGCTCAGAAATTCACGGAGTAGAATTCCCGTACAATTTTAGCTATCCTGTGATGGGTTTGATTTTTATTATATATATATATATATATATATGTTTACGCATGAGTGCAGTGGAAGGGGTATGCCCCATGGCCTGTTAAGATCACTGCCCTATTGAGGCAGCTGTGAAACCTCAGACTTGTAGTGATGATTCAGATAACGTCCCAGTAGCTCAAGTGTGGAAACAAGTCGTGAGATAGCGGATTAATATCTTTCACTAAAGTGACGAGCCATGGCGAGATTCAAACCATTTGAAGGCATGAACAATAATATAAAACATGAAGAGAGATGCTGCACTTCATTGACTAACTATATAAAACAAAATAAAGTAAAGCATACATTGATTTGCTTGCCGTGAACCAGCAATTCATAGTGGCAATTTTGGGGTGGCAAGTTGTTATTCAGAGGATCTGAAACACGTTGGCAATTAGCGAATCATTAAAAGTGCAGATCAGTCGTCTACATTTGATAATACTCAATCATAGAATGGAAATGTCGACAACAATGTTGACTTTTAGTTCAACGACCCGATTTTCCAGTCCAGTAGCATTGATGTAGAACTTCTTAGAGTCTTGAGGAGTCGAAATCATATAACACTGGAAAACTCACCAATCTTTTCCACAGCGAGTCAGAATCGAATCTGTGACCTTTCGTTTACCAGAAACTCGCTGCACCAGCTGAAAGCCGCAGGTTGGATTTCGGCTCACTGCGTGAACGTTTTGATGCGAACAACTGAATAATGTCGTAATTGATGTGGATACTGCGAGATTTAGAACTGACACATGGTCGATAGACAGCGAAGTCCCATTAGCAGAGGGAAAGTCACCACCTGCCCACAATCCAGGTCAAAGCTTGAGTCAACGGATTCGCAATCTATAGGACTGCAAATCGATTAAAACGAGAAATCATTCACGTCGGGTGGTAGCTGGTTATATCACCAATCGACCAATCAGAATAGAGATTATCCAATGCAAGGTTGAACCAATTGATCTGTGTTGAAATGATACGCGACAGTGATTCCTACTTTCTGTATAAACAGTGCATTCTCAACTAACAAACTGAGGTGATTCACAGCAGAAAAGTCTTCTAGATCGGGTTAGTGGGACAGTTCAGAACAGTTAATCGAATTGGTGAGTTCGAGGAACTTTTTTGAAAGATTTATTGTTTGTGTCCTAGTCATCCAGGTGGTCATTTGCTTCAAAATGCATACTCGATGAGTATGATTAACAAAAGTATTCGTCTATATTTGTGCCTTTCTCGGACAAATGTTGTCACTGTCTCCTCTTGCTGACTAATTTTCACAATTTTTATAGTGAAGCAGATGCAGCGGAACGATGGTTGGAAGTTCATGAAGCTGATCTACATTTGAACGAAACAGGCGATTCGATCCAATCTACTGTTGCTTTGATCCAGAGACACGAGGCGTTGGAGCAGAACTTGCTTCTTCAAGCAGAACGGTTTGAACGACTCAAACGACCCACACAAGTAAGTGCAAATGTAGGATGGAATTTACTGGATCGGTCAACTGATTGGTCAGTTAGTCCGGCTAGCGAGTTAGTCGACTGACTGGCCGGACAGCTGGAGATTGATTGATTGATTAGTGGTTTTAAGCAATTGAGTGACATTTTGCAAACAACTGATAGTGAATCTCATCCTTTTTGATTTTCTTTTCTTATCAAGATGGAACTATTGGACACAACCCCCGCATATTATTCGGTTTTGGGAAAATCTGCTTCAGGAACCGTTGTGAGCGAGGAGACATTGGGCATGATCCTAGCTGTCCATACCGTGGACTCACTGCTCCGGGAGTTTGGTTTGGAAGCTGAGATTGATTCTACCGTAAATGGTCATGCTGATAACCAGGAAGCCATCGTGAATAAATCTTCAGACAAAGAACTGGACAGTATCGATCAGGCAGTTTACACAGGTCGGCCTTTCAATGGTTGCCTTTCTCATTGTTTGCTTCACAAGTACTAAACTCACCAACAGACTTGTTATTGACAAATTAGGACTTCTTCATTCACTCTAAAGTTATTTGATTACCAATCTAAAAATATAAATGTGATTGACGAACAGGAGTATGAGATGAAGAAACGAACAATTTCGCCATGGTAAATATTTCCCGGGAAAATTTTGTCCCAAAGTATACGTGTCTAATGATCTCCTTAAAAATACCAATTGGTATTGGGACAATGCTGATGCACCTATGCATTATATGGGGACGATTTTTCGGCAGTCACCTAACCACAACACACCACCTTCACAAGCACTACACTGCGTCCAACATCACATTGTCAACGAAGGTCCACCAGCCGCAGCGTGTTTTCGCCAGTTATTACTGGAGCGCCTGTCTGTAGCAAAAGCAGAATTTGAACGTATGCTAAGCTTGGGGATTTTTCACCCATCGAGCAATCTTTGGGCGTCCCCACTCCATATGGTTCCAGAGCACAACTGTGACTGATGCCCGTGAAGTGATTACCGCGCTCTTAACAACGCAACGGTGCCCGACCGTTACCCACTTTCAAACATTCATTACTTCCCTGACAGTTTTTATGGCAAAAGCATTTTCTCAAAATTGTCAAATACTATTGTCGATTCATACCAAATTGTCCGGTGATCTTCCAAACACCTACTGAGCTTTTGAAGAAAGGGCTGTAAACGTTTTCGAGGACTCCTGAAGTTAAATCAGCATTCCAAGGGGATAAGCAAGTGTTGTCCAAAGTACCCTCGCCCGCATAGTTAAACAACGTTGAAAACACTATTCTTGTATGGCAGGCAGATGTCTCCCGAATAGCCTTTGGCGGCCAATCGCTACAAACTGCTTATGGGGTCAGACAGCCGTTGCCATTTTTCTCTCAAAAGCTGCAACCACCACTGACTCGTTACAGCAACTTTGGCCATGAATTGCTTGCGATCGACCTTACAATAAAATGCTTTAGACACATTTTGGAAGGCAAAAGCCTCCTCATCTACACGGATCAAAAGCCTTTGACTAATGCACCAGCTTCAAGCGGCGACCTTTATTCGCCTAGGGAAACTAGACACCCTGACTACATTTCCAAAAATACCACGGATATAAGGTAAATACAGTGATCCAGCAACTTCGTGGCTGAAGCACTCTTTCGCCCAGGCATACTTCGAGGAACCGACCCAGTGGCATTCAGTCCGTCCGTGATATCTTAGGTTCAAAGGAATGAACAAGAACTACATAGCTGCCACTCATTGTCCTTCCTGATGTTGAATGATTTACCCTACCTGACAGAAATGGTACATATGTTTGCGATGTCTCCACTGGTAAGCCTGCCAGTTTGTTCCCTGTTCCCTTCATTGCTCGATGTTTAGGCGTCCACATTCCATATCCCATTCTGGAATGCGCGTCCTCGTCAGACTTGTTTCCGATCATTATTTTTGGCAGAATGTGAATAGAGACTTCGTTTTTGGTGTAGAGTATGCACACCATGACAATGGAGCATTTTTTCGTCGCCTTGTACTTTCCTCTTCCGTCCAAATACCCACAAGCAATGCGCGTTTTTCTCGTATCCACTTAGGTTTTGTTGGTGCCTTACCATCGGTTGACAGACACCGTTTTTTCCTCACATTTGTGGATCGTTTTACGCGTTGGTTCATGGCTGTCTCTATAGAAGGCGTCTCCAGTGAAACAATTCCGAAAACATTTTTACACCACTGGATTTCTGTGTTTGGTGTTTTATCTAGGATCATCATAGACGGAGATGAACAATTTAAATCCAAACTCTTTCGTGATTTTCCTTCCGTCCTTGGATTTCAACATATTCGTACAACTGCATATCAGCTTGGGCGGCAGTCTATCAGGGCCACACGAGTTATTAGGCCGAAGCTGAGACGATTACTCTTATACTTTAAAGAGATTAAAGAAATGACTGTTGGGTACAAAACGGCTGTTAGCATCGAAAGTCGAAGATGAAGCCATGTGCTTGTAACTGATGAAGTTCCAACTGAGTTATTCAACATCAACTGCTGGTGGACGTTTCTTTAGGTTTACCGATGAGCGGTGTGAGAACTCTCCAAGTATCGTGACTACTATGATTTATCAGCAATGTCCGAACATACATGCCATTTAGTTTGTGTAGCTCGACCTCTATTGGCCTGGATAGAATCTCGACTAGGGCGTAATTTTCAGCTTTGTATGAACGTCCTTTTTCACGACGCAACTGTTTATTGTGAAGAAATGACAGTCTTTCTGAACATATATATATATATATATATATATATATATATATATATATATATATATATATATATATATATTGGTGATAATAAGGGACCTGTTTGGGTTTACATCGCAGAACAGAAGTGATGATATGTGCTGAGGAATGAGCAAACAAATTTCACCTAACTGCTTGTATCCCCCAATGAGAACAGTGTAGTTCATATCAGGCAACCATGCTTGGGTTTACCTCCCACCGGGGTCGACGACTTTTAACATCCGCATCATTAAGAAACATTTCCAAACCCGCAAATCCAAAAAGTGCCTTCACTTATCGAACGTCAGCCGATATTAGCCACATTTCAAGTTGCTGTATCCTGCTCTGCAACAAAGAGTGTGAATGCATGAGAACATCCTTTCGCAGGATTGTGGGAGTTTGTGACACTGATTTTGAGTGCACTGCTACTTCATTCTTTGCTGTGATGGGTCTTCTGTCCCCCCCCCAATGTGTTCTCGTGGATGTCTTGAATGAATTATCCGATGAATTGTGCTCTCACTTACTTCAAGTCCACGAGAGAAAATCCTAGCTCGCAACTTGACTTTCGCTATCTTTACTGAGGTGCCGGAAAACTTCATCTTAGCATCTCTTTTTCTCATTATCGCGAAAGCAATATAAACGAATAATACAACCAAATGACCGGGGCTTCAAGGTTCACTTTGGTGCAGACTGGATTTACCCTCTTTGGTAAGTTAGACCGTTATCGTCGAGAAAAATAAATAATCCACATATAACGTGAAATCCCTCAATTTCGAAAGAATTTCTTCTGGTCTTTTGCGAGCAAAAATATAAAAGCCATATTGACTAAATAATGGCTTCCAACGAGATATTCAGTGGAAAATCTTCCTAAATGTAAACGAGGAGAATTCACGTGGTCTTGTTTACCAAATTAGCTATATTTCCATACCCTGGTAATTCTGAGGTCATATGCTTTCAATTGCCCATAACGCAGTGAGAAATCAAGTTAAATAAAATGAAAATATCAATGAATTCAGATAATTTTTGATGCTGTGATATACCTTAATTGGGCCCTGAAGCTCAAACTATATACAGTAAGCAAATTTCAAAATGCCTTACCGTCGATGACTACAGCGTTTCGGATATGAACTACCATTGGATTTCGACGAATCTATTGAACACACAATATATTTGAAGATTCACCAGCCGAATAATCAATTGCTTTGATGGCTTTCATTTACATTCTATTCGATCAGAAAACATGGGTGATCTGTTGTTGCGAAAGCACGAGTTTGCGGCACACTTGGTGAGGGCACGTGATCGGACGTGGTACGAACTGTATGTGCTTATCGAGGCCAACAAACGACAACTGCTGTTCTATCGGACCAAGTCAGATTATAATAAGCAACAGTAAATGCAGCTTCTTATTTTATTTTCTCATTGTATTTTTTTCATGCCCATGTCTGAGATGAGTTCAACAAACTATCAGGAATAATCGGTTTTTGTGATTTCGAGATTCTGTGTACAAATCGGTACAAAGCCTCACGGTACTGTAGGAGGAAGTGAATCACGTGATAACAGAGTACTATTGTCGACCAAAATTGATCGATGATATGAGCGCGTTAGCACCTGACACGTGTGAACCAGCAAACAGAGAGCTATAACATTCAGGCACACTGCTAGTCGTCCGCAAAAGAGAAATTGAGAAGCGCCTGGTCAAACAATAACCAAGCCTATTATTTTGGAGCTGTGGGATGTTTGGATGGATTATCAAGTGATTCCCATTGAAAGCCTTGGAAGTACGTCTCTACAATAATTTCATTTTCTTTGTTCGAAAACATCAGCGGTGTTAATCCACAAGTCCCATCGGTGAGCTGTGCGTTGTTACTGCATGACAAATAATTCAATGAGTTCTGTTCTCCCTCTACTCATAAGGATTGAGCAATCATGCTCTGTAGGTTGTAGTGTACTGATTTGTAGTCACTCAGGATTCCTACAGAAAACTCCTCCATCATGAGAGTCGATTGCTCTAAAAGCAGCGGTTTGTTACCGTGTAAATGTCAGTGATGGAAGAACTGCACACAATGTAGTTGTGATGGCAAACAAATTGATGAAATCCAGCTCAGACATCCTGGTGGTTGGGTATTCGACTCGTAGTTGTTTACCCTTGGGGTTGGAGTCCAGGTGGGGCTCGGTGGATATGCACCTCTGAAGATTCCTAACACGATAGATAGAAGAGATGTGCAGTTGTGCTTCCATGGTTCGCTTGGGTGAGCTGAGTTTTGCTAATGCATGACAAATCATTTGATAATTATCAAGTCGATGACTTCAAGGTGATCAAATGTGATAGAAAAATTGTCCAGCTCGCCAGTCTGCTGTCTCATTATTGAGTCACATGATCTGATTTCTTCTATGTGCGTGGGTTTTTATACTAAAGCTTTTATCTATTATCACTTCGATGATGACTCAGTGTCCAGTGCACCAACATATCTTGTTTCGGTTGACAACTGAGTCCTATTTCCAGGAGAGGCGTCTCAGCTGGTAAATTATAGACAGTAATTTTTGTTAGGGCTTCCGTAGTACACGTTATAGGTCATAAAATAATTCACCACGGTGTCCATGAGGGTATGGGATGACACACAGCCAATAGACGGCCTGGTTCAGTGGCAGGCAGCACGCTTTCGCCAGTCCAGATTGCAGGGCTGTGTTGGAGGCTGCGAAGTAGACAGCACATGATCGGCTGTCCAAAGTCGCAGACGAGTGAGGCCAACCAAGTGGAGCAATCAACCAATTAGCGGCTGTCTTAGCTCTGCACTGGCCAGAGCTGAATCAACCATCACAGTTCCATTAGACAGACAGGCCGTTTAGGATTATCAGTGGACTTTCATGCATGGTTTTGTTTACAATAGCCATATATCGTGTGTATAAAATGATGCTTTGCACCAATAAACCAAGACTTCGAATTCACTAGAGCTACTGGGCGGCTACGGAAAAGGGTCTAAAAGCCCATCCGAAAAATGAAAAATAGAAACAATGAGAGTACAGCTATTTCATTTCACTTTTTCAGGATCATCAACTGCGGTGCATGTGCACCATGTCCTAATTTATATTCACATCTCTTATTCGAAGTCACCTTCGTCAACACTATCTCCGTGCTTCACCTACACGCATCACTGAGCCGTGGTAATAAAGACACATTTTGCATGAGCTTTACGATTGCAGATCGAGCACTGTGGCACGCTGGTGTGCCACCGTGGCTGTCTATCCAAACTGAAGCACACCACGAGCATCACGCAAAATAGCACAAGGTTAATCTGGCTGATTATTTACCGTTCACGTTCCATCACGTGACATGACAAAATATTGCTCTTTACAGAATACAAAGCCCATCAATCAAGGAAAAAGAATGAAATTTTTAATTTGTGCAACTGATGCTTTATTTATTATGATATCCAATTTATCGATGTCTAAAGTCTGCAATATTGTCTACCCCTTTTCGCATTCGTGTGCTGATTGAAGCCCGTTGGCTCATACATTCCACAACGAACTCGGCTTAGATTTAGACAGAAATCTATTGACCGTTTCAGTCGCTACGGACTACACGAAACGTCCTCATGTTTTTCGAATTTTGAATTCGAATACTGGAGCATCGTACCTATTTCAAGTAAGTTTAATACATTTTGGAATCATTTCTTGGACCACATCTTATGTGCCCATTAGTTGAATCCTCGGTCTTGTTATTGGATTGCACGCTGCCTATACGATCGTTGCGCTGGCAATCCGATAAAAGGATCGATTTGAGCAATGCGGACCAACAAGCACACAAAAAGCTCACATCCTAACCAAGTCACGAAATCACGTGATCCTGGTTCTGTCCAGTGAAAACGTATCACGTGGATCGACATCTCATCAATAGCAAGCCATCTACTCACTCATGATCTCCATGGTTTTTACAATAAAGTGCTTATCGACAGACATCCCAGTGGCAGGTTTCCAAATCTCGAATTGCTCAGAGAATATTTGGATTTATCGAACGGGTTTTCATAGAATTTTCTGTTCGTAAACAGAAGCGGTTGTAATAATCGGTCGATACAAATAGTTGAGGCCAAAAAGATCAGTATAATCTGAGACATTTGTTGTGGTCAATTGGTTTATATAACCTCTTAAATTTGCTGATAATGTGAACAATTATATGGTAGTTTGCAATCAAATAAGAAATCCATAAACGAATTACCAAATTTCGATCCATTACGACTGAAAATCTCTCATCTTTTCCATTGTTCAGGCTCCCAATAAGGAGGTGATGCAGCGCTGGATAGATCGACTAGTGTCATGGTGTCAGCCACGTGGAACACACTCACCTCGTCCAAAATCTACCATGATTATTACACTATCAAGACCATTGGAAGAATACGATGGCCCGCCGGAACTACTTGATTCAACAGAACAAAGAGAGCGGGTAACAGACACAGCGCTGAACGGATCACCGATGGAATCACCAGCACCCGTGGCTCTTTCGACAGGAGTATGGGGATTAAAGTCATTTGCACCAAAATTAGTGTTACGATGGCTCAAACGCAAACAAAGTCCACATTCAAAGGAACCGAAACCCGGAATCATTCAAAGCAGCATGACTCAAGTGATTGTGTCTGGGACTCGACCGACGAGTGCTTCAACTTCAAGAAGCACAGAGTCGAAGCGATTTGGCTCAGCCAGTTTAAAATTCGGTTTAAAATCCAGATCTCACACACTTCCACCCCGGTTCGGTTCCTCAAGTGGGTCGGGGATTGGCATTTCCAAAGGCTCATCCTTCCTTTCCCTGGACGGCCAATGTCTAGCAAAAAATTACCGGCTGAAATAGAAAATTCAGAAATGGAACGACATGGTGCCGAACCCAGTTTTACACTAATGCCTCAGGAAGATGTGAATGGAGAAGCTGTTCTACTTGAGTCAGATGATCAAATTATTGACGAAGAAGTGTCAAAAATTCAGTAAAACAAATACCTATTCGCAACAGTCACGCACAGTTTACACCTACTTAGTGTTTGCTGTCTGATTTCAGCCCAAACCACAATTTACGTAATCCCTTGACCGTGCATATGCTTTATTCAAGCCAGTATCCATGGCTCTGCCTTTCACGGCCAGAAAGCATTCATTTGAGATTCCATTAGGTTGATGAACTGTGTGTATACATGCATTTATGTATCTACGAATATATCTTAAAATGGTTACCAGAGTAGACAGATTTTCTGTTTTTCACATAGGACTTAGTGTGATTGGGGATTAAGGCACTGCTACACAGCCTTCGTGTTTCTTTCGACATCCACAGACTTTGTCTCGATTGACTACTCCATCCAAAGGGTCATTTTTGGTGTTTATCTTTCATCGAGTTGTATCGGAAACTGGAAGAAGAAGAGGCACATAATTACAACTGATTCATTGGGTCTGACATATCGGATTATCGATTATTGAAATAATGAATTGAGGAAAAATGACATGACTACTCCGCTAATGGAGGTGAGCGCATACTGACACACAGCTGCGAACGTGCATTTAGACCGCATGAACGGATCACCATCACACATGCACACGAAATTCGAATTTGTGAACGCGGTTGAATCATGCACATTGCTTAGACTAGTATGCCCAGGTGTGTCTGCGGCTCGCTGAGCCAGAATGACTGGATGAACCAGTCAGATCGATAGACAGCGTCCATCATTAGCGTCGATACCAGAAACGGCGTTTTTTGAGGTTGGGACGGCTTAGTATACCACTAAGGTGACTGCCTTTTTTCCGGGGAGTCCAAGCGTGCCTAGAGTCGGTGATGGTCAGAGAACGATCAACTGATCCTTTTCTGGACTAAAACAACCTTATCTTAACTCTCTCAATCTAATAACAAACGGCACAAAACTTGTTTACACGATGTTTTTTCCCAGTCGTTTTACTGGTTAAGTAGCCCGATATGAAACAAGTGTTCCACTGTTTTCGACCTGCAATTTGTGGCATGATTATTAAGCGTTTTCAGTGTACTTCATGGTTCATTCAGATACAGCTGAAGAAAATTATGACAATATGTGGATATTCGTTTTACAACTCTAACAGTCAAAGGACTTGAAGATGTTGTGCGGTCACATGAATCTTAGATAACGAAAAACGCAACCTTGTCTGAAATGCATATGCTCGTGCGGGATTCCCTTTACTGCGAGTAACCTTCCTCGTAGCAGATTTACAATCGATCACACAGGTGAACCGACAAAAGGCCTAATTTTATCTAGATTCTCAAGGGTGCAAGCGTCAATGGAACAGTTAGCAATAGGTGCGGGGAGTTGTTAAAAAAATTGCTTTTGCAATAAACTTTGGGCTACGGAAGTACCGCACTATGATCAAAAGTGTTAGCTCGGGGCGGACTTGAGTGACCCAACTTTATCACGATAAGCGATCGCATATTCATAGAAATACTACCAACATGGCCGTCGAAATGAGTCTGCTTTTTGCAACTCATTCTGGTTGAAACTTGCGTTTTTGAAGCGATTACTAGTAAGTACCAATTTCGGTAATCTGACGACTTTTTTCAGCTGACGCAGGGAATACTGAAAAACGAGCTACTGCTAATGTCACTAGTAGACAAAACAGAAATACGAAACTCGTTGGGGTTCCCAACATTGTTAAACACCTTGTACATCATGCCCATGTTAGGACATATGATCTAGAGATTTAAATTGTTATTTATCCTACGGATGAAGATAGCAGCAACCAGGTTTTCACTGCAGTTGATGTTATCCGAAAGAAATGCTTTCGTTTGTCCCTTTGATGAAAAACGATCAAACTTAGCATGCGACCGTCGCAGCGACTCGTCGGAAACACTGGCCGTATCAAATTTATTCTTGGTTAGTTTCTCATAGACTCCAAAGTGATCAGTGTCATTTGCTGTTTTCGTCCAATAATAGTTTCTAACCCTGAATCGGTAATCATACTGGACCACTGGTTTAGTCGAATAATTGGCCTCACCACCTTCCAACTGTCCCCATAACCATTATTTGAGAGTTGCGTGAGAGCATGTTCGATTTTTTTATTCACTTTACTGTTTGCAACTCATTTTCCTCACTGACGGACGTTGAAAGTTAGTTGATCAGTTTAACCTCCTAGGTTGTTTCAGGTATATTTGAAAGCACTGGATATCCGAAAAATTGACAACTCTGGGTACTTCAGAACGATCAATAATTTGACGTTCTCAAAATTTTGAATGTATCACTATTGAAAACACTGGAAACACTAAACAGCTGTTTCTCACTCGTTAGGAATCAGCAGCAGCTCACTTCGAACCAGTCCCAACTGAGATTCGATGCCGAGATGAAAGATTGCAAGCCGAACAGTTAAGAGCCGGTAATATACGTGTTGTCTTTCAATATGCGAACTACAACATAGAGCGTTCTTTCGTTACTAGCGTTGAAAAGTTACAGCTGGTTGACCGCAAAGGCATTTACTTTGATGAAGAATGTCATTTCCATTGAAAGCCTATGTTAAGCGAAGTCATCAAGTCACGTAAAATATAGGAGTCTGGTGACTGGATCATTTTAAGTGGTGGCATAATTATTCGTTGCATGAAATGATTCATCATGAAGTGAGAACACTCAACTCAACTTAGAAAACCAAGCTAACATTGCTCCACTGTTTCGACCTTGTTGACAATCGCAGAGACCTAACCGAGATTTGATACGAAGATGGAGGATCGCAAGTCGAACACCCAGCCACCAGGCTTTACTCGTGCTTCGGTCACGTTCCCGTGTCGGGTTAGCACCTACCATCTTTGTTTGTGAGATCGCTAAGTGAAATGCCCCGGTAAGGGTTTCCAAAGAAAATCTGTTCTGTGAATTTATTTCCACATAAAAGTACAAATAATTCACTCTGTAAAGGACATTGCGAATTTTCCTTGCCTTAACGCAAGATCGACGGAGAACACAACAATTTATTGCAGCTCAATAAAGACAGTCGTTCAAGACTAGGGCTAAGATAAGCTCACGCTTCCACTTCACTTGGTTGCCCACAACGTTCTACCCCTCCGTCAGATGGGGTAAAATTCTGCCCTGGATGGAAATCTTGAAACTCCCAAAATGGATATTTGCATTGTCGCCAAAACAAGGATACAAGATTAGACTCTTGTGATTGCATTTCTCACCCTAGATACAAACTCAGTCTCAAGATTCATCCTTCGACTGTCTGATGATCCGCTATCCAGTGCTCGTGGTCAGGTTGAAGTCGGGATCGATTTGAATTCGAAATGTGAGCGCGCAGTACTAGACTGGATTTTGTTAAACAGTGGTTTGTATGAAGTTGTGCTGGATGGTTTTGCAGGTACCAGCTGCAACAGACTGAAACGTCGGAGCTTGCTCGTTGTGTCCGTGTATGCACCCACTGACTTCAGATTCTTTCAGGTTACGGATTAATCTCATCAGGATTTGTTTCAGCTTCTTGGAAGCTTGCATTTAGTGGACGTCGTGCTGATAGTGGATGAAGATCAGTGGAAGGTAAACTGATCGACGGTTTCGAAAACATCAATACCATCTTTTTCCACATTGCAATTAAAGTGACCGAGCACATGTCCCTTGCGGACTAACCGGATAATTTACGTTTTGCGAATGCCTTTTTAGGGTCAGACTCTATTCCGCTTGACTATGGCTGTGCGAATTTTGATTTTAATCTCATAACTGCAGGAAACATGCCTTAAATCGTCACTTTTCCTTACATACTGAACAGTTCTCCTTCGGTACCATTACTCAGTGTTTTCTGATTACGATGCGATTCTGTATTCAATTACTTTCTTAGTTTGATTATTTCAATTTCATTCTTTAGGAATTCCGCGGATGGTAAATCACTCATTCTGCTGGTGATATGAAAAGTGATGAAAATCGATTCTGCATCAAGTACGCAGCTGCTCACTTGACTTGCACAAAGCTACCAAGCGTCGTAACTGGGATCGAACACTTACATGTGACGTACCCTTGCACGGCACGGGTGTGTCAGCAAGGTTTGGTCACTCGTTCCTAGGTTTCATTCGGTAAGCAACCGTGAGCCGTCACTAAGCGATTGCCAGTGAATACTAAATGACAGAAGAAATTACGTTTTGTGAGGTTAGTCTGTTATACGTTGTTTCTGTGTTCTGAAATGTGCAGTTTTCCATACTTTCTGTCTTCATACCACCGGAAAATAAAGACGATTCACATTGAAATTTTTATTTAAAACCCTAAGGAAATTTTCCAAAGCTGAATGATCTTATTTCGCATTTGTTTGTTCTTAGTATACGGTGATACCTTGCGCTGCTTAATCAGGCTGGATTTAGTGCTGGACGAAAGAAGTCCAACGCGGATGCCGCTACTCCACAGTCGATGCACTTTAGTCCACAGACAATACTCGTTTTGCGCTTCAGGATCTCAAAAACCGGCTTACGATAGACGCGGCGGACGAGCTTCCATGGACAGGCCAATACACACATTTTGCCAGTTTCGTGCCTCAAAAACGCAAACAGAACATAATCCGATCTCTAGCGTCTCGCATACGAAAGATCTGTTCCGAGGAAACAATGAGTGAGGAATTACATCACATAAGACAAACATTACTAAACAACGGGTATCCGGAACGTTTCATTCAAAAGAACATTTCGGAAGTACCCAAGCGACCATTAATAATCACCGCCAAGAAGAAGGAATTGCACATGCAACTTCCCTTCAAAGGAGATGTTAAATGAGAACTACTAGTTGGGCGCCTAAGGGATGCAATCGCCCGTACGTTTCCTGCCGCTACTCTACGCGCCCACTTCACAAGCCGGCCAATGATTCCTATGAATCTCAAAGACAAAATGTCTGTCCTTTCCTCCTCCATGTTAACCTATTCATTTGTTTGCTCATGCTCGGCAAGCTATGTAGGCAAAACGACACGGCAACTGTCCCAAGGAATCAAGGAACACAAACCAGCTTGGCTGAGGACAGGAACTAGAAGAACCAAAACTAGTGCAATCTTAGCACATCTTGCCGAGACAGGACACCAGGTAGACAAGGAAGCCTTCATGATAATTTACAAAGTGTCTGTGAATTCTTCGAAGATCGTTCGCCAAATCACTTTGGGAGCAGCGGAGGCAGTAGCGATTAGGCTGTTAAATCCATCGCTTTGTTCACACAAGCGATTTGTCAAATCACTGCAGCTACCCTGGCCGCGATCGGAAAATGGGGGACAAAATCATGATGACCTCGACCGCGACCTTTCACTCGTGACAGGAAACAGCCAACCCACCCCAGATGTACTTTCTACACCGAGTTTTCCCAACCACGAACAACCAACTTCCCACCCCTTTTCCGAACCGCAAAACACCCACAATATTGATTAACCAATCTTAATTTGATACTGTAAATACCCTCTATTTTGTTCCGAAAATATGCATTGCTATCGTATATATATGTAACTGTATTAGCCAGAGGATGAAGTTACCGAAAACGAGCTTGTTCGCTAACGTGCCTTTTTCTATATTAGTCCTGCTTCTCCCCGAACGGCACTGACCAATCGGACTGTACCACGGGTTGACCGAACTTGCCTGGCCTAATCCGATTGTACACCTGGCTTTCAGGGAGGTACGACACTGACGCACGCACTTGACTAGGTGTTTGCGTTTTCATTTGCTTGCCTGTACTTGCGTTTACTGCATGTAGGTACTGAATACACGTTCAAACGTGCGAGCGTGCTTTATTTCTGATTACGGAATTTCGGGATACAACGGATGATCCATACATTTCCTTTGTCGGTGAGTAAACATCGAGTTGTAGGAGCTATCAGAAGCTGCAACAAAAAGCAGAGCAGAGCTTCGATTAACTCTATGGAATTTCGTAAATCTATAGGATGTGCGCTCCTAGATTACACGCAATTGCGATTGACCCAAAGAAGTTCAGGAAAGTTAGAACAGGAACGGGCAGGAACGTTTATTGGCGGAAGTGAATCACTCAAAATTGGTTCCACCTGTGCAGCAGATTGGCAAAAGGGAAAGACAACTAACAATCAACAATGCGAAATGGACAGCTAACACAATCGGGCAATGATAGAATCAATCACAGAAGGTCAGGAACCACCGTGCAAAAATGCACGAATCAGGCTCAAGATTGGAAGGGCGCACGTGACCAGCCAAACACGGATGAGCGAACAAGGGGAACAGCGGAGTAAGGAAAGAATAAAGCAGGCAGAACAGGCTAGGCGTAGTCATCAGACAATCCATACAACAAATGGGTTGGAACAGTACAAGTAAATTAGCTGTGTAGAATCAAAGGTGCGTACGCTTGTATGTTGTAACGGCGAACGGTGGTTAGGAAAGGACTCAAAGTTGATTCCAACTAGGGGTAATAAACAGCTTCAATCGGTTCTGTTTGCATTGAACAAAGGTCGCATAGGTGTGAAGAAAAAGAACTCACTAACTCTACGGATGTGTTGGTGGCCAAAATTGAATGCGGATGTATATACTTTGACAATGAACAGCAACGCGTGTCTGCAAGTTGAAAAAGAACGACCAGAACCCTGGACCGGAAAATTAAATTCCGTGACAAGGGGTGCTTATCAAAAGATGTTTGCCAATCTCTCTGGTCCATTCTTGAATTAATTACACTTCTTAGTAATGACAGATTCACAACCGAAATGTTCGAAATACTTCAGCCAATAGGGAATTCTGCAACTACTCGTCACCAATTGTAACGCATTGGCATGGACCGCCATTCCGATTCTGTGTGACGCAAACTTTGGTACCTGCTTATACATTTAATGAGCTTAGGCTCATCGGGTTTTCATTCTTTCTATGCCTTTGAAGATCGTGCACGTGCAACCCCCACGGAAGAGCGCTGCATCTAGTACATCCGGCGGCCCTGCTTGTCTGTGTCCGAGTCGAACCGCGGTCTTTGTCTTTGTGCCGTCGGCTCGTTCTTTTCCGTGTTACACATCAATGAGTTAGAGTTCGGTGCAGTAGAGAACTTGGTACCGTCCATGAAAAGTGTACTGACATCAGCCAACCCAGTGATGGTGCCTGAGTTGTTAGGTCGAACGAAAGCACACATGCACGAGCAACGAGTATTCGGAATAAACGAACGGCAAGCACGAGCTTCGAGAGATGAACAAAAAATTTCCAGGTGAAAGTAAGGTGTCTACCAATATCAGCCTTGGACTAAGTAAGCTGCGTTTGACTGATGGAGCAGGACAGTGCAGAACGTGGTACAGACAAATATCAGATGCGCAAGTATGAGATGAACAGGCCAAAAGTGAATCACTAGTGGATGTTCACCATGTATGACCAATTCTCACGGCATCATGCAACTGATTCACTCACACAACAGAAACCTCCCTCGACAATTTTATGCTAAATTACAGGAACTTGGTGGATGCTACCACAAAAGAAAACCTGGCTTTTCTGTTCAAATAAGGAGGACAGAGGTCACCGTGAGTGTGTATTGATGCCAGTGACGTGACATATTTCTGTGGCAACGAACGTTGACCAACTCGAGGAATCATTACCAGACAACTTGGTCTATCTGTAGTTGAAAATACTAAAGTGGATGATACATACTTGCATCGACGCCATCTCAGCCATATCCACGTTTGAGTGGTGACCAAGGCAACGGAAAACCACTGTGATGGGGCTGATAGCCTACCAGTTCAGTCAGCGGGTATGACTGCTGTAGGTGGCCAACTTTCCACAAATCCCAGTTCAGAGATCCATACGACGGGCGAGTCAAATTGACGGAATGCTCTTGAGAAAGAAAGACCCTGGTGGTTCAGTGGAAATTTTATGGGGCTTACCTTCATAGGCGCATACGCTGAGAAGCCCCAGTCAACCAGAATCGTGATGAATAGGTAAAAATTATGGTGTCACGTTTACACAAATCAGTTCTACAATAGCCTTGGCTGGTTCGCTATTTTGTTGTACTCCAGAGACAGGTTACCTGACCTTAACTTTTCCATGCCGACCTTCTCGTTCATTTTCCCTGTACGACTATGTAGTTGGTGCGACACTTAAAATATCGTACAAGATTAAAGAGCGCAAACCAGCAGGCTGATTGTGGAAGGATAAAAGCTACTGGCAGTACAGTTGTAGTGAACCTTGAGACCACCGCACGTCGGGTGGACGGGAACTCATTCAAAATAGTCTACTGATCCCTGTGAACGCACCGAAAGACGCTCAAATCAACGTTCAGCTATTGTGTCCGCTGTGGAAATCAGACAACTCAACCCACCACTTCGTTCATAATAACTGTTCATAAATGCATTCTGAAGGGCCCTGCTATAATCCAAACCGGCATTCGACTTCAATGTGAGCCATATACTAGCCCTGTTGTAGAATCCAGAGAAGAATAGTCCCCAAACCCATGTCCATTACTTAGCCGGCTTCTTTTCAACCACGGAACAATAACAACTATCCTCTCATCCTCTCACTATGCAACACCAATTTTCATGACTACCTAGTCACACATTGACGCGCACTGTTCATAAATTAAACATTTCTAATCTACAAATTAGAGTGTATTAGCCACGAGGATGATGTTACCGAAACTGAGCTTGGTCGCTATTTGTATCTCCCTCATAATCCTTTGAAAATCAGAAAAAGTCAAAAATAGTGCAGTGGTATGGTCTTGCTAGCAGAACCGATGGCCATCATGATCTGTCATTATCCAAGGACGGATTCTATCACGATTTGTCTGGCGCGTACGAACTTCTACCATAAGAAGCGACATACACTTACATGGCGTCCTCCTTCATCTTCACAACTTTGGACTCAGATTGACCATATTTTCATTAGTCACCTCTGATATGGATCAGTTAAAGAATGTCGTTCACTTTGGCTTATGCCTGTGGACTCGGATCACGCCTTGGTACGTGCTCACTTCCGTTCATGTCTCGTTGGTGGTCACATCAGTTCGAAAGACACCCCTCTTGCGCAGCTGTTTCAGGACGATAACCGACGATCTGCTTTTCAGGGGGTTATCGATGCAGTCTGATGTACTCGACTCAGATAAACGCTGGCACCAGATCAGGAAAGCCTTGTATGCTGCTTCCGATGTCACACAAGACTCCCGTTCAGGTAGGCCTCAGAAACGGTGGATATCTTCAACGTCCTTTGCTCTGCTGGATGCTTGCGAACCCGTCCCCCCGGAGGCAAATTCAACGAAGTGCGTAAATCCCTGAGACTCCAAACGACCAGGAGCCCTGGAAATGACTACGAGCAGTGTTGGATTGCAAAATTTAGGGAAATTGAGAAGGCTGCACCTACTGACAATAGTGGTACCTTTACTGTTTGATTAAAGATACCGTTCCACGTAAGCCTGTTCACTGACTTACTCTCAGGGATGTCATCTAGACATTTGGGCGGAGCATTTTAAGGGACAATTCAGTTGGCTATTTTTCAACAGATGGACAAGGGAATGTTCACTCAGTGAGAAGAGGCCTTACCTACAAAGTGCGGACATCTCCGCTTCTCATGATTTATCCAATTATGGAATCTCCTAACCAATCACAGCACCGGGGAGAATTCATCTATGCATTTTGTATGGTTAACACCTTTTATCCAAACCCCGAAAATAACGTGGACTCGCAAAATTTCTGTGAAAACTGGAGACACTTTTGTACCAGTTTTTCACAATTTAGCTGTGTGAATCTGGATTTCATCCCCCCCCAGAAACCCAGTCATTACACCCTTCTAACGAGCGTTTGGGCAAGGTGTAATGCGAAGCTGTTTCATCACCACTGCGAATATTCCATTTTCCATAATTTTGTCTCCAGCTTTACAAATCATCTGAAATTCTATCAATTTAATCTTGATTCGCCCATCTTGGTTTGTCACAAATCTGATAAACAATACTAAAGAAATAAATGAACAAACTCTTCTTGTGGGGCTGCTTCTTGCACTTTTTCCAGCAAATAAACCAGTCTCTGGAAGTTTTGAATATGAGTTTGTCTAAAACGGCAGCAAAATTCCTGACCTACTCACGCATAGCGCATTACACTACAAGAATCTCACCACGTTCTTAGTGAATATTCGAGAACCACTGGAAAGTGACATCTTTTATTTGATCAGATGACCCCTTTGTACGTTGTGCCACACAAAGACGTGATCTGGAGCCGGATTCTTGTTTATGATTCCATTCCAATCCGTTTTGTCACAGAGGTGTACCCTCGATCCAAAATCATCTCCAGAATCTTTGCCCGCTCATTTGTTGGGGGTTTCCGATTCACAGTGACAATTCGTACTGACTTCCTGATGAATAAACTCAGAATCATTTTTGGTTTAAGAAGTTACCAATAGTCTGTGATGATATTGATTTATCCTTCACGGAAACTCAGCCTGCTTTTGTTAGTAGACCAGACAATGAACAACTACCGGATTGATAGGTCCAATAAACGGCCTGTGTCGTCCAGTCCGGTGTGACAACAGCCCTAACCAAGGGGATGCTACTTTTTGGAGACCAGTTTCTGATGGTAGTTCAGTGAGGCTGCCCTGAGCGACACTGGGAAAATTCTACAGACTACTATTTTTTGAACATGATTCCTTTTAAGGTTAGAAAGCAATGAAAAATATACGGTTGGGATTAGTTTACCATAAAAGTAAAAACATCTGGAAATATGCTCTTTGCATTATTATAGCAGCTACTATTACGTTCTTTCTCACACCTCTGGCAGATCCGGAAGGCTACTTTTTGTACAAAATACCGATGGTGCTCAGAGATGAACAAAAATTGATAAGTATTGCCTTCAAAATGATGGATTTTTTCCGATTCATCACCAAAGATGACTCTCACAACGAACGACATCATACTGATCATGGAGTTACTGTGTAGATATTTCATCCTTGTTAGGAGTAATTACTGTCAGCCTCGGCGTTTATGATACACGAGAAAGCGCTATATCAATCCTATATACTCCCCAAATACATGCACTTTATCCATTCTGACTGTGAATGATGGAAGAATAATATAACCCTCCGCTTGAGTTAATTTTGTGGTGGATTATTGCCTGTTTATCACGCATAATACCGAGAAAGTCGGTTGTTTGGCGCCGACTTCTCGTCCGCTAATACATACATATCAGAACACACGTGGTAATAAGTGTGGGGAGCAAGTGGCTTGTTGCTTTGTTTAATTTCTTACAACATACCTGCCCCTGAATGAAACGCAAGCAAACAAATTCCGAATCCGTGAAATTCAAAAACACAATTTTGACCTCATATTTATACGACACTTGCGCGCAAGGTCTCACCTATTTTGGAGCGCAGTTTATTAGACTGGATATCCACATACGTTCACCTCTCTTTGAATGTGGCGTTTTCATCTAGTCACGAGGAAACGCAATGTGCCATGCACCACACATCCATATCGAAAATTCACCGTGCTGCCCCAATCTCGCAGGATTCGTACGGTTTCACGATCAACCAGACGGGAGATCTCTAAACACTACTCGGAAGCAAGACCACACCAAATCACAGCGAAATATAGGCTACCGTTTTCATGTCCCACCATTATCCTTTGTACATTTCTCGTGCAGTTTTGAGTTTCCGTATGCGCACTGCATTCAACTAGCACCAGGAAAAACAGACTGTTTTCGCCACATTTATATGGTGTTACCGAAATCTGAATTTCCGTGTTTGTCAGTTTCTCTATAGCCTGTGTAATGTCTCGCAATCGGTAGGCAGAAGGAAAACCCTCTGGTGTGGATGAACATGCATCCGGTACCGACGTACGGGGAATACGAGTTAAACCATGCAATTGAAAATGTAATCATGTAGGCGTGTGTGTGAGTCACAGTTGCATGCAAGCGAAAGCGTAAGACAAGCGCATTATCGGATTAAACAACTCAAGGCCGTCAAAAACGTGGTGAGATCCGATTGGTCAGTGTGGTCCAGGAAGAAGAATGACAAATGTCAACTATCTTCGCGTGTGTAGAACTGCATGTGTGTGATCGTGCGTGCGAAGAATTCGGATCAAATATGCGCGAATGTTTGTGTGCGCCCCATTACATCTGTCTGAGCACATGACTGCTCATGCCGAACACAATATTGCTCACCATACAAATAGATAATCTATGTTCGGTAGTAAATTCAAGCTTATTATTTGCCCTGATTTGCACTCGTTTAATGATGTGTACTTTAGTCATAATAATATGAATTGCCCCATTAAGTTGTTGAATAATATACACCTTTCAGCATAATTAGCAAAAAACAAGATTTGTTCAGTAAACAAACCTATTTTCACTTTTTTAATTTCAGGAGGATTTATCGATGCATGCCCGATCACCTGTTACATATCACCAATCTTGAGCTCATCACCTAGATGCAAACTACGTACATTTTCTCGTAGACCTCCATCGACGCTTTGCAGCTGGAGTCGTACATCAGGTGAAAGTTGACCATAGAAACGGTAGGTTCTCTCTGATGAAATTTTGATATTTCGAACCGTTTTCTGCACTTAATCTAAAATAGATATTAGTGTTTAGACGCAAACAGAATCATGAATATTATAGTACATCCAAAACAGATTCACCAACGATAGTGATTATCAATGATTATCACTCGTTTGGGATATGTGTTAACCAGTGAAAAAAATTGGAATCTCTGATTCTCTGCTATTAAATAACTGTGATGATAGCAATCAGCAGAAGTGAAACAAGATTGCGATGATATATTATGAAGCATTTTTGCTTGGATTGCACGTTTTCGTTAAAATCGTGGGTAAATTTCAACGTTTCGTGGTAAGTGAAATCTGGGTTGTCTCGTGGTCCAAGCATATGTTTGCTGTAAATTTCTTCATGCAAAGTGTTCAAGGGATCTGGTCAAAGATACTTGGTCTGCATATGCTAGAGTAAGACGTCCATTTAAACATGGTTGGTTTAAACTTTGATCTTCCGTTGCGTGTGCTAAGAATTTGCTTCTTACACTTTACTTTGCATTTTACGCATCACAAGTAGTTGGTTCCAAACATCTTTTGTGTTTCATCCTTGATTGGACTTATCCTATCCAATGGAAATCTGAGCAGTAATACTCATTATTTGAGCATGTGGCAGCAAAGCAAAGCTCGGTGTTTATAAATGTTAGATGAAATGACTAGCTCTGGTATTTCATATGCTTCTTTCTGGTACTACACAGGTTGGAATTCGAAAAATTACCATTTATAAATGTAGGAGCACCTCCACGCAGTGATTGGAATGCCTTCACATGCGGCCCAGTGGGCTATGGCTTCAGTTCCAGTATCCTACCAATCAGGTGGAGCCGGAATGTGATTTTTAGATCTCGTAGATACAACAAAATATCTTTGTGATTGGTTAGTGAGTTATCTGCCAATAACCGCATAACCCTTTTTGCATTTAGGGAATTAGTACCGATCAAATTTGACAGAATACATTCATGCTGTTCTTATCTGTTCTTGCTGTTCTCTCAGCGCTCGTTGTCCAGGTGCGAGCTATTTCACAACGTAAGATCAGTCGCTCCGATTTAAGTATTACCCTTTGCTTATCCGGTCTACTTCGATAGAGAAACCATAAAGTCTAATGAGAAACAGTTGTTTAATATAATAATGAAGATTTGCCCAGAATCAATGATATCGGCACGCTTGAAGAATTTCGGCTTATCAGCTTATCTTATCTGCTGACATTCGTTAACTGTAGAACCGTGTTGAATACCATTCAAGTCTTTTGACAGTGCGTTTACCAGGTGGGCGGGACATGAGGTGAACCGACTCAAGAAAAAGAAACCTAGAAAGGCTAAGAAGCGTCAAGGAATTTAACAACGAGGTGGGAGACAATCAAAAAGGCTTTATCAACAACCACTGAACTTCTTCTATAGCCCTTGAGAACCGAAATCCAGGTTTTTCTTTCGTGAAGCACTACTAGTCAGTGATGAAACATTCACACATTGTATATGACATTTATCATCAGGTTGCACCAAACACATAAAACTAACTTGTGTGTTTCGAACTCAGTAATTCACCTTTCTACAAAAAGATTCATTGCAAGTTTTGTTGTGACGTGAATCATCCCAACCATATTCGCCTTGCACGCGCACGTGCGATGCCTGTCTGTATTACACTCGGCTTTGACCCTCTCTACCAATCACACGCAGCTAGCATCGTGTGTGACTGATATCGATTACCCGCTTTCGTCCGATTGACACATGCTCAGGTTTGTGCTTGTTAACGTTGATCCGGAATGTAAGTTGTGCTGTGCATACGTACTTGCGTTCTGTTTACTGAGTCTTGGACACAACAGTATGCAGTCGGTACGAATTTCTTTCAAAGCCAAGCTTCATTTTTTTAAACCAAATCGAGAAATTCCACGCAAAGTCGAACCTCAATAATGAACAATTCGTAACTGGTTCAACACTCATCTAAAATGACCGATGACGTGAGTTTTCTGATGAGTTCTTTTTCCGCTACGTCGGTCCAGTGAGCCATGACCGTCGAGGCACTCAGAACTGCATTGATTGTTTTCACTAAATTGGAGGTATCGCTCACGTGATAAACCCTCATTGAGCACTGGATTAGAAGTAGTGAAAATCCACACAAATGAAACGGAAACGGATTTGACATTCAGTTTTGTGCTTTTACAGTATTACTCTGGATCATATTTTCGAAAAACAGTAGAACTTTGCATGTGTTCTGTACTGGTGTGAGAAGAAGTATCGAAAAGACAGATCTGTGCTCGCCACATTGCGTCTTCTAAATGTTACTGCACCTTGATGACTGCAGACGAATATCTTCTAATTAGAATATGGGAGTAAAAACCTGTTTGAGTTTTCACAGATGGAGATCGTACGTATACTATCAGTTGTAGTTTGGCTCCTGATATATAACGATTTTGGGAGTCAAAATGAAATAAGTAAAATTAGAAAGTTCGACAAAAGCTGGGAAAACTCGCCTCCACGAATATTTTCACCAAATGCCACCGTGAACTTTTACACTGCCTCCTTTAACCGATCAGTTAGCTGCGATAGCGTTTTACTGTCTTGAATCGATATCCGTGCGTTGTCTTCAATAGATTAGGAGAGAATGATAATTTTTTTGTAGGAAAATGCAGAAACTAGATGACCATGTTGTACGCAACAAATATAGATTATTATATTATTTTTTATCTTCCTGAATTTAGGTCAGAATTATTTACGTTAGACGATTTCGCCTTTCTCACTCGATTTTAATCTCTCCCGAGAGTCCAGTAGGGGGAAAAAATCTGACGAAGTCTGACTTACTATCTGCCACATCGGTCAAAACGAAGTAACTAATAGAAAACAGGAGAATACACATGGTGTTCAAATTTTTCCCTACTCAACAAGCCGTTTGATAAGTCTCATTTTACAAAACATCTTGTGACTTGTTTTTACCAATGGTTTGTCCTTATTTTACCATCCAGTTATCGAGACAGAATCAAATTGAGTTTGTTCTTACGCTCAAGGACCCATCAGATAATTGAATTTCTATATGAATCGGATGTATGATTTTCTGTCATGATATACTGGAGCGACGGGAGAATAGATAAAACCTCTACCGTGTACCTCATTACTGGTCATTTCAGGTGAGTGTTAAACTGCTGGAAACATGATACAAATATACAGAGGCTTCATATGAGTTGAAAAATTAGGGTGATGTAGTTGTACCAAAAGGGGCTTGAGTGACTCCAAAACTCGTGATCTATCCTGTCACATGCCATTGGTTGCAGTTTGAATTTGACGTTTCTTTGTGACGTCAGAGGTGGAAAATGAAACTGTAAAACACAAATCCCATCATTTCTTCCGAGTTCTGCTCAGACACCGATATGTGAAGGAATGCAGTCAGGTAACGAAAATGCGTCTACTCGTTTCCATCACTTTCCTCAAAAGTGTGCAGGAAATCAGTTGGTTTTCTGAACTTGAACTCACTGATGATGATATTTTGTTATCTCTAAATGGTGACAATTTCATTCAGCAATATAAATAAAAATTTCCATTATGTTCGTACTAGTTTATCCATTACGTTCGAAAAAAAGATTCAGTGAGAATTTAATCATTTCAGATACTTTAATCGGAAGGCTTCCGGACGGAACACCCTAAGGTGTCATCTGCAGAAAAGCAACATGCTGAGGACATTATATGTATATCTCTACTTTCACCTCGTTTTTGTTCACAACCGTTTTTTTTCAGGGCCCGCATGAACAAGTAATTTTGATAAATTACAAAATTAGGAAGATTTTATCAAGAAATCTCCCCTGACCAGTGGTTATCCGGAAATTGTTATTCAGCATAACAGTAAATCATCATTCAAAACAGACCCCATGGTAACGGTAGAAAGAAAGCAAGTCATTCTGTTTTTCCTTCTCATGGTGACCACCTTCCCAATCGTTTGCGTCATAATCTAAGTTCAACTCTAACCCGTGCGTAAGTGGTTTCCTATTTACTCATAGTGCAGACCATTATTAGATTGGGACTCAGTGATCCCTATGATTGCCGTCTTACATTTGATACCTTTCATGTTGTCTACCAGTTCACTTGCTCTTGCGGCAACAAGTATATAGGTATCAAAAAACGGCACTTGACTACACAAGTAACTGAACACGTCCCGTAATGGACTTTACACTCAACAACTCATTTGGACTGAACTAGACAGATTCCGGCGAGAAATCTAGTGTCGTCCGTTGCGAAGCCCTTGCATAATTCAGCGGGTCATTGAGTTGAGATGACCTGGTCATTCAAAGTGCAATTACGCATCGCAAGTACACAACTACAAGTGTTTAGTTAACCGATGCTCATCACTAAAGGAAACTCCATCTTTGAGCCCAGAAGCATATTTCCTAATAGTCTATCTTCCCTAGAGTCAGCCAAGTGACCCCACAGGAACATGTTCCTCATTTTTTGCTGTGTGTCCTTTGGGCCGTATTACTTTTTATAAACTGATGTTTTATGTACGTAATCAACTAGGGCAGACGGAATGAAAGCATATCAAAATCTTTGCCGTTTTTCTATTTCCATTATCTGCCAAAAAGGAATGCCGTATTTTACGTTTCATCTGTGTTGGGAACTGACAACAATGTGTATCTACAGTCTCCTAACTGAGACCCAAGCCCGTCGACTATGGTTGTGAGTCATTCACGATGTCATTGTACAGTTCGTTCTGCATGTCAACGTCATAATTGTTGAACACAAATCTCCTCACCACCTGTAAAACCGTAAATGTACAGGTTATTGAATAATTTCAACGAACTGGGACAGAGGCGAGTTCATGTTCAAAAGACTGACTGGTATCTGACACACATTTTGAGAAAATGGATGGGTTGACTTTAGTAAGATCATCGGTAGTACAACATTTTGTTGAGTTGTCCATTCCCCTTTGGAGACTTCCAGGGAAAACATCAGAGATGTCAGGTAATTTTGGGAGAATAAGGTAATCCACAAAATTTCCTGTGAATTTGAAAATTAGATCTTCGCAGTCTTATAACCAGTCAAGAATAGGGAAAGACAAAAGCTTTTTTTTGCTATTGGTTACTCCTAAGTACTTAAAGGAGTCATTTTTGAAAAAGTGGACTGCGTTGACAATAGATTGCTCGTTGGGACGAGGTGAGCAATAAGGACAGAAAATACACTGAAAACATTAAGAAAAGTTGAAATGTAGACGGAAATAGGGCGAAAAAGTCTGAACATTGCACATGTTTTCGGGAAAAGACACATGGCTTGAATGGTCGGAGATAGGCTGAAAGTGCATGGAGTGATGAGCGTACTGAATAAAATGTACAGATTGTTCAGAGAACGAGTCGCCGATATATGCAGTGAAAATGCATAGGAAAAAGGACGGCTTTCTGAAAAAAACCCCAGTGTATTCGCTGAGACTCGACAAACCTGTAACAACTCTGGTACTTTGAGTTCTGTTGGTAAAGCAGTTTTCAACCATGGAAATGAGGAAGTGGGACAGCCAAAAGACTCCAGCTTTTGAAGAAGTAGAAAACGGGGAACCCAATCAAAAACAGAGAAGTAATCGAAGAAGATATATCAGACTGATTTCTCAGAACCATCAGTGCACTTTGATAAATAAAGAGTAATCGGCTAAGGAGAGCATGCTCGATCAGCTTTAGTGCAGAACAAGCGGCAACGAATGGATAAAAATAATTTGACTGAATGCTGAGGGTGGAATGCTTGGGAATAGGTACCACTGTTATGTATTTCTTGAAATCGGGGATAGTACCGGGATAAATGGAGTTGTTGGCGATTGAAGTCACTATTCCGGGGAGTGAAGTTGCTCCACATTTGAGAACAGTGAAATATAAGCCGTCTGGACCAACAGCAGGGGTTCAAATTGACCTCAAGACTTGTTCTGAAGAAAATGGCTCTACTTGTTAGGTAAAAAAGGTTAATACGATGGTAAGATATTCGCTGATTGAGAAATGAACAAGGCGTCAGTATCTACATTGTAGTTTTTTGGACGAGACCGCTAGTCTGTAAAGAAGACAGATTTCATGCCAAAACTGTTTGTCATTATGATACACAAGAACTGGTGGGCGAAAATGCAGTCAACAGTTGAGCCACTTGCCTGATCGGGATAGAGAGAAGTTGGACATAAGCTAACCGTTTATTTCACAGGCATTTTCCACCGGATTTTTCAGAGGTTTCAACAAAAGGAGACCTGTTATGCAGTTGATAAAACTACAGTTTCAATAGAACGAAAGAATGAAGTATCGAATTCAGTTTCTTCCTAAATATCTTACGAGAGGAAATAAAATAAGAGAATGAAAATCACAAGGAGACAATGGGAATCAATTTGCAAAAAGAGCTATATTGATGGCAGACAATATTTTAGTTGACCTTCGTTTGTTTAGTCCGTATGACAGACCAGTTGAAAAGAAAGGGGATATTTTTCAAGGAGGATTTAAACACTTCAAAACCGTGAATTTGTGTTCCTTTGTAGGTGATTTCTCACCGAATTTTCACTCATCACGCGGTCATTATATATATATATATATATATATATATATATATATATATTGACAGAGAAACATCGAAAAGCGATCTAAGAACTATTGAATAATCAAGATTTAATACTAGCAAAACTGGACAGATGCGAAATTGTTTGTACTAGACGGAGGCTACTATGAAAGAAACATGATGACTATTTCATCTGATTAGAGCAAGTTCACCTACCATCCGGATGAGAAAGAAAAAACACAAGAAGCCGAGACCAAGTTGACAGAGATCTTGAACCAGTTTGGATCAGAAAACGTTATTTCCTAAATGCGGTACGACAAACGTGTTCCTTGGGGCTCGCAACCACCTAGAATTTATGGATTACCGAAACTGCACAAACCAAATATACCCCTAAAACCAGTGATTGACATGAGCACCTAAGCCTATCACGCCACAGTTCACTTGACTGCAGACTTTCTCGAACTTATGCGCAAGTCACTAGCAAAGTATAGTGTGAAGGATTCGTTCTCTTTCGTGAAGATGATAAAACATCAGGATCAGTCTGGACGGACCATGTTTTCTCTAGATGTGGAATCCCTATTCACAAACGGTCCGTTGATCGAGACAGCAGATTTCATAAGTCAATACTTGACCGATAATAATATAAAACTTGACATTCCCGTGACCAAGCTTAAAGAGTTAATCCTAAGATATACATGGAATGTACAGTTTCTATACAGTGGAAAATATTTCACGCAGATGGACGGAGTAGCACTGGGATTACCACTTGGACCCCTTCTGGCGGATGTATTCCTAGCAAAACTCGAAAGTGGACCACTACATATTTATACCAGATATATGGGCGATATTTTCACAATTTGGGACTCAGCAAAATATATTACCGAACTACTGTGGACATCCAACAATGCTCAACCAATGACTACATTTACACTGGAGACAGGGACGGACAATTCTGTCCCTTTTCCCGATGTTTGAGTACGTAGAATGAAGGACGGGTGTATGGAAAGGAGGGTGTATCGGAAATGCACATGATTGGGGAAACATACACAAATCTCAAGTTTTGTCCCCCTACGACACAAGAGAAACCTAGTGAGCTGTCTGATCTACAGAGCAAGAAACATCTGTGGTCCCGATAGGATTGCCCAAGAAATTGAACGCATACGTGGCACACTAATAAAAAACGGCCACCCAGAACCATTTATTCGTCAATATTTGGGGAGAGAAGACAAAAAATTGTCCCAATCAATTGTGACAAAACCTCAGAAATACTGGAGCTACGCCTATCCAAGGCCATTGGGGAAGTCCTTTTCCGCTGCACTTGTCAGAAAATTACCAAATATCAAGCCTTTTATTGTTCAACAATCGGAGGAGGGGTTGCCTCAACAGTCATGATCTAGTGATCCATATCATTTTATGTGCTCTTCTAGTGCGCAGTATATTGGACATACGACGAGAAGCCTGTCTAAGAGGATATCATAACAGGTCCCGGATTCTTTACGCAAAGGAATGGTACGGAATATTAATAGCGCAAACTTCAACATCCGGTGGATAGTGGACATCAAATCGACACAATGACAGCTTTCCAAACAGTCCTGATAACACCCAGAGTTCCCGCAAAAACACTACGCAGGCGGTTGCTGGAGTCATCATAAGACATAGCCATTCGATTATTGAAGCCAGAATTGTGTGAACACTGTAACTCGTGCAGCAGTTGTTGCTACCGTGGCCGGTACAGATGGTTCTCTCGTGGTTTCCATATACAAGTTTTCCCCAGCTCCACACCTCTTCTATCACACCTTCGTTTTTCACACCTGTCTTCTCATCTCATGTGGTTACACATTTTACACTTTCTGTCGTCCACACAACGACAAGTTTCATCAAGATGAAGCATGTTGTCAAGTTATCAGATTTGCTTCGCACTTACTCACTCACTGCTATGTATGGCAGCACATATACACTCCTATATCCAGAACTATATACGTAAATCCCCGAAGTGATAGATGGAAAATAAATTAGTCTTAGTTTAATGACTGGCGCATCTTGGTGGTGGTGATTTGGTCACACATCAGCTTCGCATAAATAAACAGGTTCTATAAGTATGATTTGCAATCTGGATGAACCGTTGTTCGGGATAGAGATTTCAGACACGGACTACTGCAGTTGAGAAAGAAAAAAGAGTTCAGAGCTGACTCAGAACACTTACGCGGGCCATTTTACCAACTCTATATTCGGATTTCACTTGTGTGACCATTGATACCCAGCAAACAAACTCCCAACCCAATACCAACCAGGCGTGCACCTTATTTACTGTGTGTAAAGTAAATCCGATGACCATCCATGTTCACCAAATTGCAGTTATTATTACTAAACAAATTGTCAGCAGCCAAAAAATCATGAAACTGCCGTGGATTAGAGGACTAATTCAAAGGATTATACTCGCGACCGGATAGTCCATGATGATACTGTGTACTAAATTTTCCCACCACGAACATCCACCAGGAGGATGAACAAATGTACCGAAATTTCAAAGCTGGCAAAGGACGTGCGGTTGTTGTGAATTTGTTCGCCACTTTAATTCAATTGATTACGAACTGCATTGAACATGGGAGCCAACTGACCCATCAAATGACAAATTTATAGCTCATCCACAATCAACTGAGTCAACTTTCTCTGATTGTTAAACGAGACAGAGTTATTGTCGTCCTCGTGTTCAAACCCCTGATTTCATTTGCTATTTCCTCTTCGATGCCATGATTCTAATGCACGAGGTTTATGAATTTAATTCATCTAGATATCATTGCGAGGATGAATGATGTACAATGAGGGTAATAACAAACGTAGTTTCGATTTGCATTGAGCTGGAAATGTAAAGCAGAAATGTGGCACGTTAGTGGAGATATTTTTTTTTCCGCTCTAAGTATCGATGTTTCACTCTGGATGAAAAAACACAAGTACACAAGCCATTGAATTGTCTGTGAAATGGAAAAATGTTATATATCCTATCTAGATAGCGAAGCAATTCTGGTACCTCTGTTAGATGCATTATTCATGACTATTCTTCTAACTCGGAATTCATCCAGAGCTCACCAGTTCTGATGGTGCACCATTACATTTGTCGTTTACTTAGTGTATTGGCAAGATGTACTGAGAATATGAGGGACGTGCCCCAGACATTAGATTGGTCTGCATGTCGTCCTGATTCCCAATTAATCATTCTTGCTTTCTTCATATTGATGCGCCCTCGTGCTTTTCCCCACATCGAAATTATCAACCTCCCGTCTAGCTGCTTCAGTACTGTATTTGACTGTGCTGATGTCCTAACCATTTGTAACACTGTCCCAGCCAAAAAGGAAAAAAATTAAACTGTTTTATAAGCTTTAAAACACCGCGAGCTAGTTTGAACAGGACGATCTTTCTCTCAACCATTCCAAGTGTTCTGAATTCATCTTCATCTCATCTCAGATATCCTCCCCGAATGATGCGTGCACTCTACGCACCATTAACGTACACTGAATTCAATCTCGCATGTACCTCGGAGTGACGTTGAGCACTGATATTCTGATGTTGTCAGTTGTGCACGAATTGCACTGACTTCTCATTCGAATTCCATAGTTCAGGTAATTTGGCATGATAATTCTGAACACACTATCTCGCGTGACACTTACAGTACTGTACATAAGTGTGCACCAAATTACAACTTGAGGTCACCAAAATTGCCATACTGGTTGTTCCTTCTTCCATGATCCTTATTTAAGTATCTTTAAGTTATGTTGCATTTAGCCAATCGTGAAGCATCGAACAAAATCCCGTAGTCTATCGATTGTTCGATACTTCGTCCAAGTATTTTCCATTAATATGCGGTAAATCTATACTCCCTTTTTCCTCTCTTTCTCAATACGTTTCACAAAACTAACTCTGATTCTTCCTTGCAATATTTTTTCTTGGTAACAACGCAGATTTGAGGTCATTCTTCCAAAACGCAGTTTGAAACCTAGCACAAACACGCGATTTGCACGGTTATATCTGTAAAACACTTGGTGGCTTCACGTGGACTTACTTATAATTGACTTGAATTTACAACGGCTGGACACCGAGTCAAATGGACACGCAGAAGTCACGGCGGTCAATAGAAGGAACATTGATAAACCTCTTAATATCCGGACTAGTTGTATATATAATTAGAATTCCCCTAAAACTGAAGATACCAACCGTTTTTAACGCATATAACATTTCGCCGCATTCATTCATTTTATTCAACTTGGACTCATAAAGCCACTCTGATGAACATTATTTATGGAACGCAGAACGATATCCAACAATTCATCGTCCATTCACTGACACACTCCGTCGGCTTTTCCCTTGATCCATGGCGATTGATTGACACTGACGGTGTTTTCAGTATTAAAAACTGGAATTCGACCGAATTCGACAGTTATCGACTTTTCATCGGACGTAATTCACTACTATAAAGAAGCCGGTTAAATAGATGCACGCCTGAATCGGTTATCCAAAATCCAGTTCAGATACTAATCTGAATCGGTCAGAGAATAACACTTTGCCGAGACTAGAAGCTAAGGTTTTTATGGTTGTATATTGTTGGTAACACAAAATGCAGAAAAACACGCTCATGAAACTTGAACCTGCTTGTCCATACACTTCGACATCCGAAGTATTGCCTAGATTCTACCCAAAGACCGAAGCGAAGTGTTGTATGTCGCTTGTATGAACCGATAGTTTTTCATCACCACGCGTCAACGGTGAAGACTGATTTATTTTGAATATAATTGCTCCAATAAAACTGCAGTGTAGTTCTCGTTTCCCATTTTCGCCCTCGTATTGAGTATTTGAACGCAGTGCGATTTCCCCTACTTTGTCCACTTGACACACTTGGAGTGCGTATGACCAGCCGAGAGGCTTGCCTCTGTTCATTGGTCTTTTTGTAACAGGGAATGCTGGGGCGAGGGAACGGCGTGAACATCAAGGCGAACGAACGAACCAAACGAGGGCCACAGACAAAAGAACAGGTGGCGAATATGTCGGAGGCGTCCCGAAGCAGGCAAAAAGAAGCATACGGACGACCAGAGAGGAAGCAGCGGGATCTCCGGCAACCAGCAAGATAGCTCAGGTGAAGGGCTGCCGATCGAGCCGTTAACTGAGACAGTCGGGACAATCGAAGGGAAATGACGGGCAAGAAAAGCAAGCCATCGGCCACGGGCAAATGGACAGAACGCAGCCGAAGCGCTCAAGCAGTGGCAGTAGCAATCTTGGTGCCGCGCAGTCTGGAAAAAGGTCTATGTAAGCGACTGTATGTGTGCCATGACTTGACTTGTGTGATCGTGGGAATACAAGTATCCTGCCGTGTGTTGTCGTCCTTGTTACATTATTATTGGTCGCCTCTCGATCATCTAGTTGGGTCACAATATTGCTATATAAACTTATAGTTCTAATATCGACAAAGTCGGGTCCACGGTAATAATTATGGACACACTGTGGTGTGAGGTGCAGACGACGAGCGCACGGTGTGCCCCCCCCCCTACGCAAAATGTGATACTTGGTTTCAGTCTGTCGGCGTTTGCTTCCTACGGGTTTCGCAACGACACCCATTCAGTTGTGCATGGCCAGTCACTCATTTGACCCATCTTGAAGCACGGACCAAAGAGAGTATCATAAGCAAGAGTCAATGGAATTCGCAAAACTCAAAGTTTCAATCGTAATGAATTATCAGCTCGACTAAGCTGATCAAAAATCCTGTCGTTTCTCATGTACGGTACTACTTAGCTTCTAGCCATGGGACCATCATTGGCTGGTCACATGGTGTACAGGTAATCTCATGCTCAGTCGTCATTGTAACGGAGCGTATGTGTACGTACGCCAAACTCCAGTGGTGAAATATGCTTGAGCAGGCTGAGGCCACAAAGAACTGTACTGATTCTGACGTGTAGGTCGACTGCCAAAAGTCAATAGAGGGTTGGAAGATTATTTGGACCATGTTGTAGCTGGTTGTTATAAGTATAATTACTATTTATACCACCATTATTATTATTATTACAATTATCAGTTCTTCCCTTTCCCCCAAGAAAATTTCATTTTACGAACATGTATGCAGAGTGAATAATCCTGAATATGTCGAATCGTACAATGGTCACAGAAGCTAAATTTATTCAGAATGCCTTATTGATCACAGCGACTTCAATCATCATTCGGCTTGAAAGTACATTTAGGGGAGGAAATATCTGAGACGAAAAAGAAGAAGGATGCCGATTAGGGATTTATAGACGTGCACATGAATCACAGCGATCATAATGAATTGGTTGAAAAACAGTTGCCATATATGATGTTAACTGATGCGATTCCTTTTCTACACATTATTCGAGATACCGAAAGAGAGTACATTTACATTTAGATCAGCAACTGAGTGAATAACTACCGCAGGGTACAGGAAAAGATATCCAGAAATCTATCATCATACATGAAACCCTTTAAAGATAACAGGTAAAACGTGTTGAGATGAATACATAAATCGTTTTATTTTATCCCGAAAATAGTGAAGCCGACTCAATATCCACAATCTACATAATTGTCCATATTTATTGAACAACAGATAGATCGTCCACCATATGAACAAAGCAAAATAATGGAATCCCTTCCAGGTTCCAAGCCAATTCTCCCCCCCCAGCTGATATTTAGAATTTACCAAAACTGTTAAGCGTTTTCAGAATCAGCTAGATGTTACTTGGTGATGGAGTTTTCAATTAGCAGTTCTTCTCCTTGTACCAGTACGCTATTGATCATTTTGTGAGAAACTGTCCACCGCTATACAGCACTTTCTCGATATACTCTATATATGTAGACGGTACATATTTAGGTGTTCCTGGATTCAATCGTTCTGTAATCAAATACGTCGCATCTCCAAATATTGACAAGCAATAACCTTTATGAAGGTATCGATACAATATGGAAATACTTAAAGTAGTTTCATTCCGGTATGCAGCCGATACTTGTGGCTTCTGGTCTTTTCAACTTTCAAACTTTACAGTTTCACTCTGACTCGGAAAGCAGTTGTAACTTGGTTGAGGTACCAAACACCCGTTTACACGAAAACCGTCAATGACTTTTACTGACACACTATTTGGCGACTTAATGCTAAGGAATGGACCAATCAGTTGCAATCTTGTGACTGCTGTCCGATGGGCAGAACTGTTTGCTTTCTGATTGGTTGTTTATTACGGTTTCGTTTATGTATTTGGAGGGGCCCATCACCTGGATGCTTTTGAATAAAAATAGAATCTAATAATCCGAGGGTGGATGGTTTATGTGATTGACCAGCCCTGATCAGGTGGTCAACGTAGTGGGTTTCTAACTATCCTATCCCGGGTTTGAATCATCCCGCCACTGCCAGCCATATCCTCACAATGGCAATCTGTAGTTGGCTTTATCGGCCTCGCTGAAATGATGTACTATTGTTATGTATTAAAAAAGAAATAGATGAAACAGTGTAAAACTATCAGGTACTTGACATTATTGGTATCGTGGCACTCAAAACCATCGGTTAACAATGGTCTATGCTTTTTACAGTGGTCCGGTGAAAATCGTGGAAAGAATAGTTGATCTGTGGATTTTGTTTACAAATACTGTATTCGATTTTTCTGTTTCTCCTCGAGCAGTAAAATCCGAACACGACTCTCAGTGGTCACGTCTTTTTTGAACAGAGAGCTGGAAATGACAGTATTTTATCAATTGTATGCGGTTTCATGAACGAACTTGTTTACGACAGCGGTAATCTTGATCAGGACTGTTATCAGTTTGGATGGTCAAGTCGAAGTATATTGATGCATATGAACTTTAGTCAAGCATGATGATATTACAAGGATCATCCAAAATTTAATTTCCCAATTAGTTGATAAAGGAATCTACAGATAAAAGTAAAGTTTTGGTTTTACAGAGCAATCAGTTACTCCTTAGAGAGCCGAATAAGTTACAGGATTTTAACCATCACTTCTTTGTATATGTCCATACAGTCAGATGAGCAGGCAGATTACCGACAGCTTTCAAATGTAGAAGAATAGGATACAACTGCGGTGGTTGCCGGAGTTTTCAGCACGTCAGACTTTCTCGGATAAAAGTATGCTCCACTGAAAACGAATCTCATTCGCGCAGACCTGTTCGTTGTTTGATTCAATCAGCATTGAGAATATATTGTCAACAATATTCATTTCATGAATTCAAGGAAGAAGAGGTAAAAATCCAGCACTGGAACCCTACGTTTTGCTAATGCACATGTCTGTTACAAATCCATTAATATAAATGTATATATGTCTACAGCTAAAAGGTCCAGAATCTCAAGCGAGACTAAAGCTGGCAAATTATTTTACACTCGGATGCCTTCTCATATAAGAATAACTGATGTGACAGAATAAAGTCTCACGGATTACTTATTCTTCACGGTAAATCGTCCACTGTGAGTTGAACCATGAATGAATACAATACAGATAAACCAAAGAAACATGTTTCGCGACACACAAGTCATCGAAATGAGGTTCTTCGAGAATATCACATTGGCAGTCACGTTTTTGTAAGCCCCTGTCTCATCACAGAAAGTTATAACGATTCGAACGCACTTCGGAGAACTGGTTTGATTCCAGTTTCATTCGGTTGTAGAACCAATCTTGAGAAAGGTTACCTTGGTGATCGAAACGTCGACAACCTACCAACGATTTCAATTGCGCTTTGGTATTAAACAATGAAATGTTACCGGAACTGCTTCAAATTCAAGATCTCCGGGAGTTTTGAGGTTGGTTGAAAAAAGGTCTCACTTGGAGCGGGAAATATAATATCTCCTGTAACATGTCCTTTTTCTGCTTTACATTTCCAGCGCAATGCAAATCGAAACGACGTTTGTTATTACCCTCATTGTACATCATTCATCCTCGCAATGATATCTAGATGAATTGAATTCATAAACCTCGTGCATTAGAATCATGGCATCGAAGAGGAAATAGCAAATGAAATCAGGGGTTTGAACACGAGGACGACAATAACTCTGTCTCGTTTAACAATCAGAGAAAGTTGACTCAGTTGATTGTGGATGAGCTATAAATTTGTCATTTGATGGGTCAGTTGGCTCCCATGTTCAATGCAGTTCGTAATCAATTGAATTAAAGTGGCGAACAAATTCACAACAACCGCACGTCCTTTGCCAGCTTTGAAATTTCGGTACATTTGTTCATCCTCCTGGTGGATGTTCGTGGTGGGAAAATTTAGTACACAGTATCATCATGGACTATCCGGTCGCGAGTATAATCCTTTGAATTAGTCCACTAATCCACTGCAATTTCATGACTTCTGGCTGCTGACAACTTGTTTAGTAATAATAACTGGAATTCCGTGAGCATGGACGGTCTTCAGATTTTACTTTACACACAGTAAATAAGGTGTACGCCTGGTTGGTATTGGGTTGGGAATTTGTCTGATAGGTATCAATGGTCACGCAGGTGGAATCCGAATATAGAGATGATAAATTGGCCCGCATAAGTGTTGTGCGTTAGCTCCGAATTCTTTTTTCTTTCTCAACTGCAGTATTCCGTGTCTGATAGCTATATTCCGAACAGCGGTTCATCCAGAAGGCAAATCATACTTTGAGAACCTGTTTATTTATGCGAAACTGATGTTCGACCAAATCACCACCACCAAGATGCGCCAGTCATTAAACTAAGACTAATTTATTTTCCATCTATCACTTCGGGGATTTACGTATATAGTTCTGGATATAGGAGTGTATATGTGCTGCTATACATAGCAGTGAGTGAGTAAGTGCGAAGCAAATCTGATAACTTGACAACATGCTTCATCCTTATGATCCTTGTGAGAATCATACGGGAGTCGGCAATAACACGTCCCCAAACTACGTCGTCAGATTATTTGTAGTAAGTGGGTGTTGGAAGGATTCAAACTCGTTTACTGTACAAATAAGGTATTTGGACGATTTAATCAAGTGAAATATCTGCGATCAGTGAAACGGTCTATAAGCAGTTCGCGAACCTTTAGGTCAGTACCACTTGTATGAAGCACAGTGAGCGATATTGATCGATTAGATCAACCAAAAGTGTTTTTTAGTCTAGAAACATCAGTCTGTCAGTGGGACATTTTGTATCTAAAGCAGAGGCTACCGAGCGCACCAGATGAGTTATGGCATTATATGTGGAGCACGAAAACAAATGAACAAAATGGTGTATATCTTGTCCAGCATGTACCAAAATCCCACAGTAACAGAATCCTTTGGAACACCTTGAGCACCACAGAGACACGAGCAATGGGGTGGCATTTCCCAGGTTCTTCCTTGAAAATAAGTGTTATCTTGTCCAGTTTCTAAACGTCATGGTTTTCCCCACTTGTTGGACAGCCAGTGGATATACTGGTTATCGGAACCTAAATCGTGTCAGCACGCACTAGTGGTACAACAGATGATAGCTCATCTGCATAAGGAGCATTTTTATCATCACTTTGCACAGCTGATGACAGACCTTACCGGGCCTAACAGTTGGTGGCTGGAATAGGATAGTGAAGACCGGCGTGGAAGTACACTGCGAAGTTGAGCTGAAACGAGAGTTCACTTTTTCAACGTTAACCTTCGCACTATTGTATACTGAGTAGCTGTCACTTAGGTGTTCTACGTCGTTCCACATGGTACGACAACTGACGATTCCTAAGATGGTACCTGCTTCCAACTTATTCAAGTGTTTAACTTCAGAGGGGATACAGTTGGTGTAGATTCTGACTTGTGCTCTATGTCAAAATGGAGTCGAACATTGGGAGTGAAGAAGGATGGCCAAGACACAATCGTTGTTGTGTCCCTCGTTTACTTCTCTACGCTTTCTATGATCGGCGTGAAATTTCGCTACTCCGTAATGACTTGCCTGTTGAGAAAACGGCCTGTGGGATGATTGTGTTCATTGCCTGACTTTGATGGGTACCGTCTGCTTTGCATGCCGTCACACAGTCTCCATTGGGGGGAAGGGGGTAAATTTGTGGTGAATGAGTAGAAACTGTGGGAACAAGAGTAACAACTTCTAGGTTACCGGAAGACATGGAAAGGTGTGTCCACAATCATTCTTCGATGACGCTGAGTAAATTACAATACGAAGCTTTATCTCTCGGATCTAAGTTTTGCGCAACTCAACTACATTATCATCAGATCGAAATTGAAACTCAATTTGAATGCTTATTAGGCCCTTAGGTAAGTCCTTTTCCGCTGCACATGGCTGAAACTTGAAAAATATTAGGCCTTTCATTGTTTAGCAATCCAAGGACAGGTAGCCTCAACGGTCCTTATCTTTTGTTCTATATCAGTTTATGTGCTCTTGTAGTGCACACTATATTGGGCATACGACGGGAAGCCTGTCTAAGAGGATATCAAGACACGTCACGGATTCTTGACGTAAACGAACAGCTTCAGCTACCAATAGTGCAATCCTACAACATCCGGTGGATAGTGGACATCAAATCGACACAATGACAGCTTTCCAACCAGTCCTGATGACACCCAGAGTTCACGCGAAAACATTGCGCAGGCGGTTGCTGATATCATCAGAAACCATATCAATTTGAATAATAAAGCCGGAAACGTGTAAGCATACGGCATAATCATAACCGTAGAAATGGAAGTCGCCTTGCCGAGTATTGTGCAAACTAATTCTCGTAAGCGTGTCTATCGGTCAGTGGTTTGATGAATCTCTCAGACGGCGGTGAACCCCGATTCAAAAATCTTCTCTTCAGACGAAACTGCATCCCGCCTCTATGTTTGAATGAATTACAGTAGTCAAACCCTTAGGGCGCAAACCAATTCGTGATTTGTATTTGATACTTAATACAGTTTCAACCACGTGTGTTTTTACATTTCGGTACTCACTGTACTACTCGTACCGGACCGTATTTTTCTGTGCAACTGTGAGCGACTCCATGTATTTGCATGTGCTATCTTAATTTGTTTCCCAATACTTTTCATCACCTGAAGGTGAATAATGTGGGCGTACATCAACAGGATGAAGCTCCCGCTCACTTCCTAAAGACTCTTTACTAGTAGGTAGATGAACAGTTTCCTGGTTGGTGGGTAGGAAAGGGTGGCCTCAATACGTGGTCAGCAAGGCTAGCTGAACTCACTCCATTATACTTCCAGTGGAATTGACTGGAAATTATGGTCTACACACGGCAGCCACAAACACTGGATAAGCTTATAGAGGACATTCGAATAGCTTCAGGACGCGTGCCAATGCAGGATGTCGAGAGTACCCACGCAAACTTTATCAAAGGTTTTTACAAATGCCTGTACATTTGTGAAAAGACGTTAAAACATTGATTTTGAATTATTATGGTTTTTTTCAGAAATGAAATATAATTGCACATTACGCTGATGTTAATTCATTCTTTCTTCAAAAGGTGATGCAAATTCTAGAAGCTATACTACGTCGTTAGTTGGCTGTTTTTGTTGTGATCCCTCGTGCTTCTAATGTGCAAATTTCCTACGGAAAGTCTGAGGAATCAATCCCTGCTGACGATTGTAACTGCACCAGTCGTCTAAAGTAAATCAGAAGCCAAAGCCACAGTATGTCAGATGACAGTGTATTTGTATGACACGTGGACAGGCCACTAAAGCCGAATATAGAATAATCTCTAACGTGTCTCTCTAGTATGATTATTGTTTCGTGAGCCATGGCTGATTGAACTTGTTTTGTCCAATTCAGATTGGACCGGTTTTTCTAACGTTTACACGGCCAGCTCAGCCACTTACGCTGGCAGAAGTGTGTTCATTGATCGACCAGGTGCGGCACATTCAATCAGTTTTTGGCTTGACCTCACATCGGTGGTCAAGACACCCCGACAGCCTCGGGACCAGCATTTGTCAGGATATACGTAAATGGAATATGTTTAGTGGAAAATCCACCTGCATTTTTCACGTACAATAATCCAACTCCTCTGTTCGCCCTGCGTTTGTCAGCCTCGATGTGAAAGGATGATTGTCTCATCATGTACGGTAGTGATAACTATGATCTATTGTGATTTAAGTCGTGCGTAGATCACAAGATAAGGAAAGAAGTAATTGCGATGTCGTTCTAGAACTAAGATCAATGAACTTCTACACTAATTTCATGAATGTTTGTGTGGGCACGATGCAAAACAGGGGTTCAGTATTGACCACAAACTGTAAAAAACAGTGATGGTCTGTATAGAAAGACCATTTGGTGGAGATAGTTACTCGGTATCCGTGACAAAGTACACTGGCTGGTCGCTTGTTGGGGTATTTACTGTTATATTCCCACCAGCCGTTACATAATACTAACTCTTACTTATGTCATGGTATACAAGTATGATAATGAATAACTAGGTTGTGAATAATCACCAAACCCACTACCATTCGACTGAAGCTTGAGACTTTGATAGTTTCTAAGCTGTTGATTTGCCAAACGCTAAGAACCTTTTACTATAGGTTCAAAAAGTAATTGAAAATCAGAATCAATACATGTGGAACCTGAAACACTCTCCGTAGATTTATTTCAGCCAACAAAGTGCCTTGTCCAGTAATAGAAGTGAAGTGAAGATGCCAATGTTCCTGAAGACTAATAACCCAAGTAAAGAAATTTCGTTTTTAGTGATGAAGATGGTACAGTCAGAAGAATGCTCAGTGTGAACAGAAAGGAGCATTAGGAGAGTGCAAATTAAGTGATGTACGGCCAGTTATTCCTCCAATAAAAATATCTGATATGTGATTGTTTGTCTGTGCGCACTTTTTGTGGGTCCTAAATTATTACACCGGCGGCATTTAGCACTGAGATTGGAGTAAACCACAAGAATAGCATTCACCTAAAGAACCGTTCACAAAATATCAAAGGCGAGTGAAATTCTGCACTCGAAAATGGATATACGTAAACACATTGAGAATATGATCGCATGTCGAATATACCACAAAGTTATGACAAATCGACGGGGTCGCTTCATATTTGTACACATGAATTACCCTTTTTTCTGTATCCGTGAGTTATTTCCAGATGACTAGCACAGGAAGGAACACAGCAATTTAATAATCTCAGCTTCTTGGTACCAGTACAAAATGGAACTTCTCGCCAATAGGAAGAACAGCTTTTTATTCGTCTTCTTTGTAAAAGCTACACTTAAGCAACTTTCCCCACTGATACGTTGTATCGTCCTGATCGTAATACCGTTCGATTTTATTCCTTAGAACTGAGATGCTTGTCTTTTATTTTGATTGATTCAGTTAATTATTGCATCAACTTGATTGGCATCATTTTACATTACGTTGTGGTTGTTTGCTCTGAAAATCTGCTTTTCCGAGCTTATTAATGTAATCGTGAAATAGTATTCATTTAGAGGATGGCAACAATTAAAAATTTAATTTTAATTCATTATTTGTAGGTGTAAAATTTCACAGAAAGGTGATTTACAACATTTTACCCGATTTTCTGAAGCAGTTACACGTTTCATTGATAGATAAAATGAACCAAACAGAAACAGTATGCCAAAATGTACTCATATCAGAACTAATTTACTGCAAACTGATATTAAACCGTTTTTTTCTGATTCTCTCCCTCCCATCATTCTATGATCTACATAAAATAGGAAAATGGATATTAAAATCCAGGCCAACATTTGAGGTGACTTATCGGCGATCTACAGTAGGAGATACGTGACTATTCGAACGTGTAAAAGGCCAAACTGAAGATGACTGACCAGACAGAGCAATTAGAATAACTGTCAGATGAGACTGAAAACTGCAAATAGTTGAATATAAAGGCTGACTACTGATATGGTGGCCAGTAGAAAGAAGGAATAAGATCAACATATTGAAAGAGATGAAAATTCAATGGTATTGTCAAATCATCAGCAATCTGTTAACTTATTATCCATTTCAGCATTGCAACAATGGTTTTTCATTTTGATGATTCCATACCAAACAACATTAGGTAATGTTGTTTTATGATTGAATTTTTTGATGGACTTGGTCATGCATCAGATGTCCTCAACCTGTGAGGACTACATCCATATTGATCTGGTTTCTGCATTATCATTCAAATGTCATTACCCTCTGGACTCAGGTGTATACTTAAGCGAATGAAATGAAACTAACTCGGATGCCTTTATTCCCGGTGACTGAATGGGGAAGAACCCAGTACCGAATTATTTGGCCCTATGGCTTTTAAGCGCCTTCAAATGCGTCAGTATAGTCGAGGGTGGGTATATCGGGCTCCGAGATGGCTACTTTTCCTGAAAGAATCTCGAAAAGCTCTCAAATGACCGTGCATGCTAGACACTCTACTGAGAAGCCATACTCATTTCTGTCTTGCGATGGGGATGATGTCAGAATGATGAGAAAACAAATGCGAATGCCGCGCACTCTCTACCGGGTAGACTGAATAGTATTCAGTCTGGGGCAGCTGGCTAAACCCTTATTCAAAACGAATCACGGGAGGTGTATGATGAACACAACAATGCCCACCGGTATCTGTGGGGTGTACTGGGTACTAAGTATATGAGATCCTGTTGAAGGGCGTATGAAATGAGCAATCAGTCACCGTCCCCCACAGTGGGTTACCAACCCCAAAGCTTTTCCGGCTGCCTTGCAGGTTAAGCTAATGATGGCTAAATGTTCTGATCGTGGAACCCTAAAAAAACCACCCGATTAGTTCCGGGAAACTTGAAAATAATGTGTCCGAAAACATAACAAGTCACGCAATTTCATTCATATAACCTTTTCCCCGTTCTACTGCTTCGTTTGGCACCCGGACTGAAATTTGCCGAGGTATATATATATATATATATATATATATATATATATATATATATATATATATATATATATATGTTTGTAAATGCATTTATATGGCTTCTATGCAGCATGATGTTCGGGTCAGCTTACAAAAGTGCTGGTCCACCACAAAATCTCATGATGAGTTGGACTGCTAACAAATGGTTCAGTAACGATGAAGTGTCTGTGGTGGTGAGGCATAGATTGTCCAGTATTCTACCCGCACAGACCTCGTTGTCGGGTTATTTGTGATTGCTGCTCAAAGAGGATGGTGAACTCCGTCGAAGGCTAAATGGTAGCACGAATCCAACAGCGAATAAATGTGACCAAGGAATGTTGGTATATGCTTCATATAGAGTGGACATTCGGATGTAACCAGGTCGTGTTTAATTCAAGGACTCGACTGGTGAGAATGACGTGATTTGGATCACGTAGGTTATGCAGTTGGATCTGCTTAGGTGTGGATTAACAGTTCTGAGGGGATACGCTAGTCAAACATCAGGTTTTGCGTTTCCGGGTTTTGACGGACCTGCTTGTTAGTGGCCCTTCTCAGAACTTCCACCATGATAATAGTTAAAGTCAGACTATAGCCGATCAACTGGTCCATGGTGTCCTTGTTTCCTTGTTAGGTTCGGATGACATATAGTCCGTTATATAGTTTGTTATGCGTCGAGTATCATAGCCGATTTTTTCTATTCCATCCAGAAAGTCCGAAACCACGGTTTGATTTTCAGGAAGGAGCCCCTGGATCTGGTTGCTTTGTGACATATGCATTTGGAACACGTGATACTTGGTTTCAGTCTGTCGGCGTTTGCTTCCTACGGGTTTCGCAACGACACCCATTCAGTTGTGCATGGCCAGTCACTCATTTGACCCATCTTGAAGCACGGACCAAAGAGAGTATCATAAGCAAGAGTCAATGGAATTCGCAAAACTCAAAGTTTCAATCGTAATGAATTATCAGCTCGACTAAGCTGATCAAAAATCCTGTCGTTTCTCATGTACGGTACTACTTAGCTTCTAGGCATGGGACCATCATTGGCTGGTCACATGGTGTACAGGTAATCTCATGCTCAGTCGTCATTGTAACGGAGCGTATGTGTACGTACGCCAAACTCCAGTGGTGAAATATGCTTGAGCAGGCTGAGGCCACAAAGAACTGTACTGATTCTGACGTGTAGGTCGACTGCCAAAAGTCAATAGAGGGTTGGAAGATTATTTGGACCATGTTGTAGCTGGTTGTTATAAGTATAATTACTATTTATACCACCATTATTATTATTATTACAATTATCAGTTCTTCCCTTTCCCCCAAGAAAATTTCATTTTACGAACATGTATGCAGAGTGAATAATCCTGAATATGTCGAATCGTACAATGGTCACAGAAGCTAAATTTATTCAGAATGCCTTATTGATCACAGCGACTTCAATCATCATTCGGCTTGAAAGTACATTTAGGGGAGGAAATATCTGAGACGAAAAAGAAGAAGGATGCCGATTAGGGATTTATAGACGTGCACATGAATCACAGCGATCATAATGAATTGGTTGAAAAACAGTTGCCATATATGATGTTAACTGATGCGATTCCTTTTCTACACATTATTCGAGATACCGAAAGAGAGTACATTTACATTTAGATCAGCAACTGAGTGAATAACTACCGCAGGGTACAGGAAAAGATATCCAGAAATCTATCATCATACATGAAACCCTTTAAAGATAACAGGTAAAACGTGTTGAGATGAATACATAAATCGTTTTATTTTATCCCGAAAATAGTGAAGCCGACTCAATGTCCACAATCTACATAATTGTCCATATTTATTGAACAACAGATAGATCGTCCACCATATGAACAAAGCAAAATAATGGAATCCCTTCCAGGTTCCAAGCCAATTCTCCCCCCCCCCAGCTGATATTTAGAATTTACCAAAACTGTTAAGTGTTTTCAGAATCAGCTAGATGTTACTTGGTGATGGAGTTTTCAATTAGCAGTTCTTCTCCTTGTACCAGTACGCTATTGATCATTTTGTGAGAAACTGTCCACCGCTATACAGCACTTTCTCGATATACTCTATATATGTAGACGGTACATATTTAGGTGTTCCTGGATTCAATCGTTCTGTAATCAAATACGTCGCATCTCCAAATATTGACAAGCAATAACCTTTATGAAGGTATCGATACAATATGGAAATACTTAAAGTAGTTTCATTCCGGTATGCAGCCGATACTTGTGGCTTCTGGTCTTTTCAACTTTCAAACTTTACAGTTTCACTCTGACTCGGAAAGCAGTTGTAACTTGGTTGAGGTACCAAACACCCGTTTACACGAAAACCGTCAATGACTTTTACTGACACACTATTTGGCGACTTAATGCTAAGGAATGGACCAATCAGTTGCAATCTTGTGACTGCTGTCCGATGGGCAGAACTGTTTGCTTTCTGATTGGTTGTTTATTACGGTTTCGTTTATGTATTTGGAGGGGCCCATCACCTGGATGCTTTTGAATAAAAATAGAATCTAATAATCCGAGGGTGGATGGTTTATGTGATTGACCAGCCCTGATCAGGTGGTCAACGTAGTGGGTTTCTAACTATCCTATCCCGGGTTTGAATCATCCCGCCACTGCCAGCCATATCCTCACAATGGCAATCTGTAGTTGGCTTTATCGGCCTCGCTGAAATGATGTACTATTGTTATGTATTAAAAAAGAAATAGATGAAACAGTGTAAAACTATCAGGTACTTGACATTATTGGTATCGTGGCACTCAAAACCATCGGTTAACAATGGTCTATGCTTTTTACAGTGGTCCGGTGAAAATCGTGGAAAGAATAGTTGATCTGTGGATTTTGTTTACAAATACTGTATTCGATTTTTCTGTTTCTCCTCGAGCAGTAAAATCCGAACACGACTCTCAGTGGTCACGTCTTTTTTGAACAGAGAGCTGGAAATGACAGTATTTTATCAATTGTATGCGGTTTCATGAACGAACTTGTTTACGACAGCGGTAATCTTGATCAGGACTGTTATCAGTTTGGATGGTCAAGTCGAAGTATATTGATGCATATGAACTTTAGTCAAGCATGATGATATTACAAGGATCATCCAAAATTTAATTTCCCAATTAGTTGATAAAGGAATCTACAGATAAAAGTAAAGTTTTGGTTTTACAGAGCAATCAGTTACTCCTTAGAGAGCCGAATAAGTTACAGGATTTTAACCATCACTTCTTTGTATATGTCCATACAGTCAGATGAGCAGGCAGATTACCGACAGCTTTCAAATGTAGAAGAATAGGATACAACTGCGGTGGTTGCCGGAGTTTTCAGCACGTCAGACTTTCTCGGATAAAAGTATGCTCCACTGAAAACGAATCTCATTCGCGCAGACCTGTTCGTTGTTTGATTCAATCAGCATTGAGAATATATTGTCAACAATATTCATTTCATGAATTCAAGGAAGAAGAGGTAAAAATCCAGCACTGGAACCCTACGTTTTGCTAATGCACATGTCTGTTACAAATCCATTAATATAAATGTATATATGTCTACAGCTAAAAGGTCCAGAATCTCAAGCGAGACTAAAGCTGGCAAATTATTTTACACTCGGATGCCTTCTCATATAAGAATAACTGATGTGACAGAATAAAGTCTCACGGATTACTTATTCTTCACGGTAAATCGTCCACTGTGAGTTGAACCATGAATGAATACAATACAGATAAACCAAAGAAACATGTTTCGCGACACACAAGTCATCGAAATGAGGTTCTTCGAGAATATCACATTGGCAGTCACGTTTTTGTAAGCCCCCTGTCTCATCACAGAAAGTTATAACGATTCGAACGCACTTCGGAGAACTGGTTTGATTCCAGTTTCATTCGGATGTAGAACCAATCTTGAGAAAGGTTACCTTGGTGATCGAAACGTCGACAACCTACCAACGATTTCAATTGCGCTTTGGTATTAAACAATGAAATGTTACCGGAACTGCTTCAAATTCAAGATCTCCGGGAGTTTTGAGGTTGGTTGAAAAAAGGTCTCACTTGGAGCGGGAAATATAATATCTCCTGTAACATGTCCTTTTTCTGCTTTACATTTCCAGCGCAATGCAAATCGAAACGACGTTTGTTATTACCCTCATTGTACATCATTCATCCTCGCAATGATATCTAGATGAATTGAATTCATAAACCTCGTGCATTAGAATCATGGCATCGAAGAGGAAATAGCAAATGAAATCAGGGGTTTGAACACGAGGACGACAATAACTCTGTCTCGTTTAACAATCAGAGAAAGTTGACTCAGTTGATTGTGGATGAGCTATAAATTTGTCATTTGATGGGTCAGTTGGCTCCCATGTTCAATGCAGTTCGTAATCAATTGAATTAAAGTGGCGAACAAATTCACAACAACCGCACGTCCTTTGCCAGCTTTGAAATTTCGGTACATTTGTTCATCCTCCTGGTGGATGTTCGTGGTGGGAAAATTTAGTACACAGTATCATCATGGACTATCCGGTCGCGAGTATAATCCTTTGAATTAGTCCACTAATCCACTGCAATTTCATGACTTCTGGCTGCTGACAACTTGTTTAGTAATAATAACTGGAATTCCGTGAGCATGGACGGTCTTCAGATTTTACTTTACACACAGTAAATAAGGTGCACGCCTGGTTGGTATTGGGTTGGGAATTTGTCTGATAGGTATCAATGGTCACGCAGGTGGAATCCGAATATAGAGATGATAAATTGGCCCGCATAAGTGTTGTGCGTTAGCTCCGAATTCTTTTTTCTTTCTCAACTGCAGTATTCCGTGTCTGATAGCTATATTCCGAACAGCGGTTCATCCAGAAGGCAAATCATACTTTGAGAACCTGTTTATTTATGCGAAACTGATGTTCGACCAAATCACCACCACCAAGATGCGCCAGTCATTAAACTAAGACTAATTTATTTTCCATCTATCACTTCGGGGATTTACGTATATAGTTCTGGATATAGGAGTGTATATGTGCTGCTATACATAGCAGTGAGTGAGTAAGTGCGAAGCAAATCTGATAACTTGACAACATGCTTCATCCTTATGATCCTTGTGAGAATCATACGGGAGTCGGCAATAACACGTCCCCAAACTACGTCGTCAGATTATTTGTAGTAAGTGGGTGTTGGAAAGATTCAAACTCGTTTACTGTACAAATAAGGTATTTGGACGATTTAATCAAGTGAAATATCTGCGATCAGTGAAACGGTCTATAAGCAGTTCGCGAACCTTTAGGTCAGTACCACTTGTATGAAGCACAGTGAGCGATATTGATCGATTAGATCAACCAAAAGTGTTTTTTAGTCTAGAAACATCAGTCTGTCAGTGGGACATTTTGTATCTAAAGCAGAGGCTACCGAGCGCACCAGATGAGTTATGGCATTATATGTGGAGCACGAAAACAAATGAACAAAATGGTGTATATCTTGTCCAGCATGTACCAAAATCCCACAGTAACAGAATCCTTTGGAACACCTTGAGCACCACAGAGACACGAGCAATGGGGTGGCATTTCCCAGGTTCTTCCTTGAAAATAAGTGTTATCTTGTCCAGTTTCTAAACGTCATGGTTTTCCCCACTTGTTGGACAGCCAGTGGATATACTGGTTATCGGAACCTAAATCGTGTCAGCACGCACTAGTGGTACAACAGATGATAGCTCATCTGCATAAGGAGCATTTTTATCATCACTTTGCACAGCTGATGACAGACCTTACCGGGCCTAACAGTTGGTGGCTGGAATAGGATAGTGAAGACCGGCGTGGAAGTACACTGCGAAGTTGAGCTGAAACGAGAGTTCACTTTTTCAACGTTAACCTTCGCACTATTGTATACTGAGTAGCTGTCACTTAGGTGTTCTACGTCGTTCCACATGGTACGACAACTGACGATTCCTAAGATGGTACCTGCTTCCAACTTATTCAAGTGTTTAACTTCAGAGGGGATACAGTTGGTGTAGATTCTGACTTGTGCTCTATGTCAAAATGGAGTCGAACATTGGGAGTGAAGAAGGATGGCCAAGACACAATCGTTGTTGTGTCCCTCGTTTACTTCTCTACGCTTTCTATGATCGGCGTGAAATTTCGCTACTCCGTAATGACTTGCCTGTTGAGAAAACGGCCTGTGGGATGATTGTGTTCATTGCCTGACTTTGATGGGTACCGTCTGCTTTGCATGCCGTCACACAGTCTCCATTGGGGGGAAGGGGGTAAATTTGTGGTGAATGAGTAGAAACTGTGGGAACAAGAGTAACAACTTCTAGGTTACCGGAAGACATGGAAAGGTGTGTCCACAATCATTCTTCGATGACGCTGAGTAAATTACAATACGAAGCTTTATCTCTCGGATCTAAGTTTTGCGCAACTCAACTACATTATCATCAGATCGAAATTGAAACTCAATTTGAATGCTTATTAGGCCCTTAGGTAAGTCCTTTTCCGCTGCACATGGCTGAAACTTGAAAAATATTAGGCCTTTCATTGTTTAGCAATCCAAGGACAGGTAGCCTCAACGGTCCTTATCTTTTGTTCTATATCAGTTTATGTGCTCTTGTAGTGCACACTATATTGGGCATACGACGGGAAGCCTGTCTAAGAGGATATCAAGACACGTCACGGATTCTTGACGTAAACGAACAGCTTCAGCTACCAATAGTGCAATCCTACAACATCCGGTGGATAGTGGACATCAAATCGACACAATGACAGCTTTCCAACCAGTCCTGATGACACCCAGAGTTCACGCGAAAACATTGCGCAGGCGGTTGCTGATATCATCAGAAACCATATCAATTTGAATAATAAAGCCGGAAACGTGTAAGCATACGGCATAATCATAACCGTAGAAATGGAAGTCGCCTTGCCGAGTATTGTGCAAACTAATTCTCGTAAGCGTGTCTATCGGTCAGTGGTTTGATGAATCTCTCAGACGGCGGTGAACCCCGATTCAAAAATCTTCTCTTCAGACGAAACTGCATCCCGCCTCTATGTTTGAATGAATTACAGTAGTCAAACCCTTAGGGCGCAAACCAATTCGTGATTTGTATTTGATACTTAATACAGTTTCAACCACGTGTGTTTTTACATTTCGGTACTCACTGTACTACTCGTACCGGACCGTATTTTTCTGTGCAACTGTGAGCGACTCCATGTATTTGCATGTGCTATCTTAATTTGTTTCCCAATACTTTTCATCACCTGAAGGTGAATAATGTGGGCGTACATCAACAGGATGAAGCTCCCGCTCACTTCCTAAAGACTCTTTACTAGTAGGTAGATGAACAGTTTCCTGGTTGGTGGGTAGGAAAGGGTGGCCTCAATACGTGGTCAGCAAGGCTAGCTGAACTCACTCCATTATACTTCCAGTGGAATTGACTGGAAATTATGGTCTACACACGGCAGCCACAAACACTGGATAAGCTTATAGAGGACATTCGAATAGCTTCAGGACGCGTGCCAATGCAGGATGTCGAGAGTACCCACGCAAACTTTATCAAAGGTTTTTACAAATGCCTGTACATTTGTGAAAAGACGTTAAAACATTGATTTTGAATTATTATGGTTTTTTTCAGAAATGAAATATAATTGCACATTACGCTGATGTTAATTCATTCTTTCTTCAAAAGGTGATGCAAATTCTAGAAGCTATACTACGTCGTTAGTTGGCTGTTTTTGTTGTGATCCCTCGTGCTTCTAATGTGCAAATTTCCTACGGAAAGTCTGAGGAATCAATCCCTGCTGACGATTGTAACTGCACCAGTCGTCTAAAGTAAATCAGAAGCCAAAGCCACAGTATGTCAGATGACAGTGTATTTGTATGACACGTGGACAGGCCACTAAAGCCGAATATAGAATAATCTCTAACGTGTCTCTCTAGTATGATTATTGTTTCGTGAGCCATGGCTGATTGAACTTGTTTTGTCCAATTCAGATTGGACCGGTTTTTCTAACGTTTACACGGCCAGCTCAGCCACTTACGCTGGCAGAAGTGTGTTCATTGATCGACCAGGTGCGGCACATTCAATCAGTTTTTGGCTTGACCTCACATCGGTGGTCAAGACACCCCGACAGCCTCGGGACCAGCATTTGTCAGGATATACGTAAATGGAATATGTTTAGTGGAAAATCCACCTGCATTTTTCACGTACAATAATCCAACTCCTCTGTTCGCCCTGCGTTTGTCAGCCTCGATGTGAAAGGATGATTGTCTCATCATGTACGGTAGTGATAACTATGATCTATTGTGATTTAAGTCGTGCGTAGATCACAAGATAAGGAAAGAAGTAATTGCGATGTCGTTCTAGAACTAAGATCAATGAACTTCTACACTAACTTCATGAATGTTTGTGTGGGCACGATGCAAAACAGGGGTTCAGTATTGACCACAAACTGTAAAAAACAGTGATGGTCTGTATAGAAAGACCATTTGGTGGAGATAGTTACTCGGTATCCGTGACAAAGTACACTGGCTGGTCGCTTGTTGGGGTATTTACTGTTATATTCCCACCAGCCGTTACATAATACTAACTCTTACTTATGTCATGGTATACAAGTATGATAATGAATAACTAGGTTGTGAATAATCACCAAACCCACTACCATTCGACTGAAGCTTGAGACTTTGATAGTTTCTAAGCTGTTGATTTGCCAAACGCTAAGAACCTTTTACTATAGGTTCAAAAAGTAATTGAAAATCAGAATCAATACATGTGGAACCTGAAACACTCTCCGTAGATTTATTTCAGCCAACAAAGTGCCTTGTCCAGTAATAGAAGTGAAGTGAAGATGCCAATGTTCCTGAAGACTAATAACCCAAGTAAAGAAATTTCGTTTTTAGTGATGAAGATGGTACAGTCAGAAGAATGCTCAGTGTGAACAGAAAGGAGCATTAGGAGAGTGCAAATTAAGTGATGTACGGCCAGTTATTCCTCCAATAAAAATATCTGATATGTGATTGTTTGTCTGTGCGCACTTTTTGTGGGTCCTAAATTATTACACCGGCGGCATTTAGCACTGAGATTGGAGTAAACCACAAGAATAGCATTCACCTAATGAACCGTTCACAAAATATCAAAGGCGAGTGAAATTCTGCACTCGAAAATGGATATACGTAAACACATTGAGAATATGATCGCATGTCGAATATACCACAAAGTTATGACAAATCGACGGGGTCGCTTCATATTTGTACACATGAATTACCCTTTTTTCTGTATCCGTGAGTTATTTCCAGATGACTAGCACAGGAAGGAACACAGCAATTTAATAATCTCAGCTTCTTGGTACCAGTACAAAATGGAACTTCTCGCCAATAGGAAGAACAGCTTTTTATTCGTCTTCTTTGTAAAAGCTACACTTAAGCAACTTTCCCCACTGATACGTTGTATCGTCCTGATCGTAATACCGTTCGATTTTATTCCTTAGAACTGAGATGCTTGTCTTTTATTTTGATTGATTCAGTTAATTATTGCATCAACTTGATTGGCATCATTTTACATTACGTTGTGGTTGTTTGCTCTGAAAATCTGCTTTTCCGAGCTTATTAATGTAATCGTGAAATAGTATTCATTTAGAGGATGGCAACAATTAAAAATTTAATTTTAATTCATTATTTGTAGGTGTAAAATTTCACAGAAAGGTGATTTACAACATTTTACCCGATTTTCTGAAGCAGTTACACGTTTCATTGATAGATAAAATGAACCAAACAGAAACAGTATGCCAAAATGTACTCATATCAGAACTAATTTACTGCAAACTGATATTAAACCGTTTTTTTCTGATTCTCTCCCTCCCATCATTCTATGATCTACATAAAATAGGAAAATGGATATTAAAATCCAGGCCAACATTTGAGGTGACTTATCGGCGATCTACAGTAGGAGATACGTGACTATTCGAACGTGTAAAAGGCCAAACTGAAGATGACTGACCAGACAGAGCAATTAGAATAACTGTCAGATGAGACTGAAAACTGCAAATAGTTGAATATAAAGGCTGACTACTGATATGGTGGCCAGTAGAAAGAAGGAATAAGATCAACATATTGAAAGAGATGAAAATTCAATGGTATTGTCAAATCATCAGCAATCTGTTAACTTATTATCCATTTCAGCATTGCAACAATGGTTTTTCATTTTGATGATTCCATACCAAACAACATTAGGTAATGTTGTTTTATGATTGAATTTTTTGATGGACTTGGTCATGCATCAGATGTCCTCAACCTGTGAGGACTACATCCATATTGATCTGGTTTCTGCATTATCATTCAAATGTCATTACCCTCTGGACTCAGGTGTATACTTAAGCGAATGAAATGAAACTAACTCGGATGCCTTTATTCCCGGTGACTGAATGGGGAAGAACCCAGTACCGAATTATTTGGCCCTATGGCTTTTAAGCGCCTTCAAATGCGTCAGTATAGTCGAGGGTGGGTATATCGGGCTCCGAGATGGCTACTTTTCCTGAAAGAATCTCGAAAAGCTCTCAAATGACCGTGCATGCTAAACACTCTACTGAGAAGCCATACTCATTTCTGTCTTGCGATGGGGATGATGTCAGAATGATGAGAAAACAAATGCGAATGCCGCGCACTCTCTACCGGGTAGACTGAATAGTATTCAGTCTGGGGCAGCTGGCCAAACCCTGATTCAAAACGAATCACGGGAGGTGTATGATGAACACAACAATGCCCACCGGTATCTGTGGGGTGTACTGGGTACTAAGTATATGAGATCCTGTTGAAGGGCGTATGAAATGAGCAATCAGTCACCGTCCCCCACAGTGGGTTACCAACCCCAAAGCTTTTCCGGCTGCCTTGCAGGTTAAGCTAATGATGGCTAAATGTTCTGATCGTGGAACCCTAAAATAACCATCCGATTAGTTCCGGGAAACTTGAAAATAATGTGTCCGAAAACATAACAAGTCACGCAATTTCATTCATATAACCTTTTCCCCGTTCTACTGCTTCGTTTGGCACCCGGACTGAAATTTGCCGAGGTATATATATATATATATATATATATATATATATATATGTTTGTAAATGCATTTATATGGCTTCTATGCAGCATGATGTTCGGGTCAGCTTACAAAAGTGCTGGTCCACCACAAAATCTCATGATGAGTTGGACTGCTAACAAATGGTTCAGTAACGATGAAGTGTCTGTGGTGGTGAGGCACAGATTGTCCAGTATTCTACCCGAACAGACCTCGTTGTCGGGTTATTTGTGATTGCTGCTCAAAGAGGATGGTGAACTCCGTCGAAGGCTAAATGGTAGCACGAATCCAACAGCGAATAAATGTGACCAAGGAATGTTGGTATATGCTTCATATAGAGTGGACATTCGGATGTAACCAGGTCGTGTTTAATTCAAGGACTCGACTGGTGAGAATGACGTGATTTGGATCACGTAGGTTATGCAGTTGGATCTGCTTAGGTGTGGATTAACAGTTCTGAGGGGATACGCTAGTCAAACATCAGGTTTTGCGTTTCCGGGTTTTGACGGACCTGCTTGTTAGTGGCCCTTCTCAGAACTTCCACCATGATAATAGTTAAAGTCAGACTATAGCCGATCAACTGGTCCATGGTGTCCTTGTTTCCTTGTTAGGTTCGGATGACATATAGTCCGTTATATAGTTTGTTATGCGTCGAGTATCATAGCCGATTTTTTCTATTCCATCCAGAAAGTCCGAAACCACGGTTTGATTTTCAGGAAGGAGCCCCTGGATCTGGTTGCTTTGTGACATATGCATTTGGAACACGTGATACTTGGTTTCAGTCTGTCGGCGTTTGCTTCCTACGGGTTTCGCAACGACACCCATTCAGTTGTGCATGGCCAGTCACTCATTTGACCCATCTTGAAGCACGGACCAAAGAGAGTATCATAAGCAAGAGTCAATGGAATTCGCAAAACTCAAAGTTTCAATCGTAATGAATTATCAGCTCGACTAAGCTGATCAAAAATCCTGTCGTTTCTCATGTACGGTACTACTTAGCTTCTAGCCATGGGACCATCATTGGCTGGTCACATGGTGTACAGGTAATCTCATGCTCAGTCGTCATTGTAACGGAGCGTATGTGTACGTACGCCAAACTCCAGTGGTGAAATATGCTTGAGCAGGCTGAGGCCACAAAGAACTGTACTGATTCTGACGTGTAGGTCGACTGCCAAAAGTCAATAGAGGGTTGGAAGATTATTTGGACCATGTTGTAGCTGGTTGTTATAAGTATAATTACTATTTATACCACCATTATTATTATTATTACAATTATCAGTTCTTCCCTTTCCCCCAAGAAAATTTCATTTTACGAACATGTATGCAGAGTGAATAATCCTGAATATGTCGAATCGTACAATGGTCACAGAAGCTAAATTTATTCAGAATGCCTTATTGATCACAGCGACTTCAATCATCATTCGGCTTGAAAGTACATTTAGGGGAGGAAATATCTGAGACGAAAAAGAAGAAGGATGCCGATTAGGGATTTATAGACGTGCACATGAATCACAGCGATCATAATGAATTGGTTGAAAAACAGTTGCCATATATGATGTTAACTGATGCGATTCCTTTTCTACACATTATTCGAGATACCGAAAGAGAGTACATTTACATTTAGATCAGCAACTGAGTGAATAACTACCGCAGGGTACAGGAAAAGATATCCAGAAATCTATCATCATACATGAAACCCTTTAAAGATAACAGGTAAAACGTGTTGAGATGAATACATAAATCGTTTTATTTTATCCCGAAAATAGTGAAGCCGACTCAATGTCCACAATCTACATAATTGTCCATATTTATTGAACAACAGATAGATCGTCCACCATATGAACAAAGCAAAATAATGGAATCCCTTCCAGGTTCCAAGCCAATTCTCCCCCCCCCCAGCTGATATTTAGAATTTACCAAAACTGTTAAGTGTTTTCAGAATCAGCTAGATGTTACTTGGTGATGGAGTTTTCAATTAGCAGTTCTTCTCCTTGTACCAGTACGCTATTGATCATTTTGTGAGAAACTGTCCACCGCTATACAGCACTTTCTCGATATACTCTATATATGTAGACGGTACATATTTAGGTGTTCCTGGATTCAATCGTTCTGTAATCAAATACGTCGCATCTCCAAATATTGACAAGCAATAACCTTTATGAAGGTATCGATACAATATGGAAATACTTAAAGTAGTTTCATTCCGGTATGCAGCCGATACTTGTGGCTTCTGGTCTTTTCAACTTTCAAACTTTACAGTTTCACTCTGACTCGGAAAGCAGTTGTAACTTGGTTGAGGTACCAAACACCCGTTTACACGAAAACCGTCAATGACTTTTACTGACACACTATTTGGCGACTTAATGCTAAGGAATGGACCAATCAGTTGCAATCTTGTGACTGCTGTCCGATGGGCAGAACTGTTTGCTTTCTGATTGGTTGTTTATTACGGTTTCGTTTATGTATTTGGAGGGGCCCATCACCTGGATGCTTTTGAATAAAAATAGAATCTAATAATCCGAGGGTGGATGGTTTATGTGATTGACCAGCCCTGATCAGGTGGTCAACGTAGTGGGTTTCTAACTATCCTATCCCGGGTTTGAATCATCCCGCCACTGCCAGCCATATCCTCACAATGGCAATCTGTAGTTGGCTTTATCGGCCTCGCTGAAATGATGTACTATTGTTATGTATTAAAAAAGAAATAGATGAAACAGTGTAAAACTATCAGGTACTTGACATTATTGGTATCGTGGCACTCAAAACCATCGGTTAACAATGGTCTATGCTTTTTACAGTGGTCCGGTGAAAATCGTGGAAAGAATAGTTGATCTGTGGATTTTGTTTACAAATACTGTATTCGATTTTTCTGTTTCTCCTCGAGCAGTAAAATCCGAACACGACTCTCAGTGGTCACGTCTTTTTTGAACAGAGAGCTGGAAATGACAGTATTTTATCAATTGTATGCGGTTTCATGAACGAACTTGTTTACGACAGCGGTAATCTTGATCAGGACTGTTATCAGTTTGGATGGTCAAGTCGAAGTATATTGATGCATATGAACTTTAGTCAAGCATGATGATATTACAAGGATCATCCAAAATTTATTTCCCAATTAGTTGATAAAGGAATCTACAGATAAAAGTAAAGTTTTGGTTTTACAGAGCAATCAGTTACTCCTTAGAGAGCCGAATAAGTTACAGGATTTTAACCATCACTTCTTTGTATATGTCCATACAGTCAGATGAGCAGGCAGATTACCGACAGCTTTCAAATGTAGAAGAATAGGATACAACTGCGGTGGTTGCCGGAGTTTTCAGCACGTCAGACTTTCTCGGATAAAAGTATGCTCCACTGAAAACGAATCTCATTCGCGCAGACCTGTTCGTTGTTTGATTCAATCAGCATTGAGAATATATTGTCAACAATATTCATTTCATGAATTCAAGGAAGAAGATGTAAAAATCCAGCACTGGAACCCTACGTTTTGCTAATGCACATGTCTGTTACAAATCCATTAATATAAATGTATATATGTCTACAGCTAAAAGGTCCAGAATCTCAAGCGAGACTAAAGCTGGCAAATTATTTTACACTCGGATGCCTTCTCATATAAGAATAACTGATGTGACAGAACAAAGTCTCACGGATTACTTATTCTTCACGGTAAATCGTCCACTGTGAGTTGAACCATGAATGAATACAATACAGATAAACCAAAGAAACATGTTTTGCGACACACAAGTCATCGAAATGAGGTTCTTCGAGAATATCACATTGGCAGTCACATTTTTGTAAGCCCCTGTCTCATCATAGAAAGTTATAACGATTCGAACGCACTTCGGAGAACTGGTTTGATTCCAGTTTCATTCGGTTGTAAAACCAATCTTGAGAAAGGTTACCTTGGTGATCGAAACGTCGACAACCTACCAACGATTTCAATTGCGCTTTGGTATTAAACAATGAAATGTTACCGGAACTGCTTCAAATTCAAGATCTCCGGGAGTTTTGAGGTTGGTTGAAAAAAGGTCTCACTTGGAGCGGGAAATATAATATCTCCTGTAACATGTCCTTTTTCTGCTTTACATTTCCAGCGCAATGCAAATCGAAACGACGTTTGTTATTACCCTCATTGTACATCATTCATCCTCGCAATGATATCTAGATGAATTGAATTCATAAACCTCGTGCATTAGAATCATGGCATCGAAGAGGAAATAGCAAATGAAATCAGGGGTTTGAACACGAGGACGACAATAACTCTGTCTCGTTTAACAATCAGAGAAAGTTGACTCAGTTGATTGTGGATGAGCTATAAATTTGTCATTTGATGGGTCAGTTGGCTCCCATGTTCAATGCAGTTCGTAATCAATTGAATTAAAGTGGCGAACAAATTCACAACAACCGCACGTCCTTTGCCAGCTTTGAAATTTCGGTACATTTGTTCATCCTCCTGGTGGATGTTCGTGGTGGGAAAATTTAGTACACAGTATCATCATGGACTATCCGGTCGCGAGTATAATCCTTTGAATTAGTCCACTAATCCACTGCAATTTCATGACTTCTGGCTGCTGACAACTTGTTTAGTAATAATAACTGGAATTCCGTGAGCATGGACGGTCTTCAGATTTTACTTTACACGCAGTAAATAAGGTGCACGCCTGGTTGGTATTGGGTTGGGAATTTGTCTGATAGGTATCAATGGTCACGCAGGTGGAATCCGAATATAGAGATGATAAATTGGCCCGCATAAGTGTTGTGCGTTAGCTCCGAATTCTTTTTTCTTTCTCAACTGCAGTATTCCGTGTCTGATAGCTATATTCCGAACAGCGGTTCATCCAGAAGGCAAATCATACTTTGAGAACCTGTTTATTTATGCGAAACTGATGTTCGACCAAATCACCACCACCAAGATGCGCCAGTCATTAAACTAAGACTAATTTATTTTCCATCTATCACTTCGGGGATTTACGTATATAGTTCTGGATATAGGAGTGTATATGTGCTGCTATACATAGCAGTGAGTGAGTAAGTGCGAAGCAAATCTGATAACTTGACAACATGCTTCATCCTTATGATCCTTGTGAGAATCATACGGGAGTCGGCAATAACACGTCCCCAAACTACGTCGTCAGATTATTTGTAGTAAGTGGGTGTTGGAAAGATTCAAACTCGTTTACTGTACAAATAAGGTATTTGGACGATTTAATCAAGTGAAATATCTGCGATCAGTGAAACGGTCTATAAGCAGTTCGCGAACCTTTAGGTCAGTACCACTTGTATGAAGCACAGTGAGCGATATTGATCGATTAGATCAACCAAAAGTGTTTTTTAGTCTAGAAACATCAGTCTGTCAGTGGGACATTTTGTATCTAAAGCAGAGGCTACCGAGCGCACCAGATGAGTTATGGCATTATATGTGGAGCACGAAAACAAATGAACAAAATGGTGTATATCTTGTCCAGCATGTACCAAAATCCCACAGTAACAGAATCCTTTGGAACACCTTGAGCACCACAGAAACACGAGCAATGGGGTGGCATTTCCCAGGTTCTTCCTTGAAAATAAGTGTTATCTTGTCCAGTTTCTAAACGTCATGGTTTTCCCCACTTGTTGGACAGCCAGTGGATATACTGGTTATCGGAACCTAAATCGTGTCAGCACGCACTAGTGGTACAACAGATGATAGCTCATCTGCATAAGGAGCATTTTTATCATCACTTTGCACAGCTGATGACAGACCTTACCGGGCCTAACAGTTGGTGGCTGGAATAGGATAGTGAAGACCGGCGTGGAAGTACACTGCGAAGTTGAGCTGAAACGAGAGTTCACTTTTTCAACGTTAACCTTCGCACTATTGTATACTGAGTAGCTGTCACTTAGGTGTTCTACGTCGTTCCACATGGTACGACAACTGACGATTCCTAAGATGGTACCTGCTTCCAACTTATTCAAGTGTTTAACTTCAGAGGGGATACAGTTGGTGTAGATTCTGACTTGTGCTCTATGTCAAAATGGAGTCGAACATTGGGAGTGAAGAAGGATGGCCAAGACACAATCGTTGTTGTGTCCCTCGTTTACTTCTCTACGCTTTCTGTGATCGGCGTGAAATTTCGCTACTCCGTAATGACTTGCCTGTTGAGAAAACGGCCTGTGGGATGATTGTGTTCATTGCCTGACTTTGATGGGTACCGTCTGCTTTGCATGCCGTCACACAGTCTCCATTGGGGGGAAGGGGGTAAATTTGTGGTGAATGAGTAGAAACTGTGGGAACAAGAGTAACAACTTCTAGGTTACCGGAAGACATGGAAAGGTGTGTCCACAATCATTCTTCGATGACGCTGAGTAAATTACAATACGAAGCTTTATCTCTCGGATCTAAGTTTTGCGCAACTCAACTACATTATCATCAGATCGAAATTGAAACTCAATTTGAATGCTTATTAGGCCCTTAGGTAAGTCCTTTTCCGCTGCACATGGCTGAAACTTGAAAAATATTAGGCCTTTCATTGTTTAGCAATCCAAGGACAGGTAGCCTCAACGGTCCTAATCTTTTGTTCTATATCAGTTTATGTGCTCTTGTAGTGCACACTATATTGGGCATACGACGGGAAGCCTGTCTAAGAGGATATCAAGACACGTCACGGATTCTTGACGTAAACGAACAGCTTCAGCTACCAATAGTGCAATCCTACAACATCCGGTGGATAGTGGACATCAAATCGACACAATGACAGCTTTCCAACCAGTCCTGATGACACCCAGAGTTCACGCGAAAACATTGCGCAGGCGGTTGCTGATATCATCAGAAACCATATCAATTTGAATAATAAAGCCGGAAACGTGTAAGCATACGGCATAATCATAACCGTAGAAATGGAAGTCGCCTTGCCGAGTATTGTGCAAACTAATTCTCGTAAGCGTGTCTATCGGTCAGTGGTTTGATGAATCTCTCAGACGGCGGTGAACCCCGATTCAAAAATCTTCTCTTCAGACGAAACTGCATCCCGCCTCTATGTTTGAATGAATTACAGTAGTCAAACCCTTAGGGCGCAAACCAATTCATGATTTGTATTTGATACCCAATACAGTTTTAACCACGAGTAATTTTACATTTCGGTACTCACTGTACAATTTGTTGTGTGTTTGATTCGCGGACATGATGCCACGAGGATGATCCATGCGCCGCGATCATCAGCTCGTAACTCACTCGTGTCCCGTTCGTCTTACACGTGAGCATCCGATACATGTCTGTACCAGTATCTGCACTGTCCTATCCCATGAATCACATGCACAATATTTCGCGTCAGAAAGACATTGATTGACAGCTCACACTTGCTTGGACTTTGTTGGTCTGGTGCCCATGCTTGTTTGTTGATTCCGATAAAGCGTTACACGTACATGTGTGCTTTTGTTCTATCTACCGAATTAGGGACATAAGACCACTGGTACGTACGTGCTTATTTTCTGGGTTATCTGACGCCTGTCATATTGTCTGAGTATTTCAGTAGACTTTTCATTATAGTGAAGCTGCTTGCATGAAACGAATTCCTCTCAAAAACGTAGAACAATATGGAACTTCGAATAGGCTGCTTATCGACAGTTTAACCATTCTTTGAGTTTTCAAAAACCCGATAAATTGTTGTAAGTTTCCAAATAAGATGTACCGTTAAGGGTTCTAGCTGTTTTAGAAATTATTTATGAACATGAAATATCATTCCCGGAAAAGACGTTCATATTTATGTTTCACCGGCGGAAATCGATAACCAATGTAGGTAGTTTAAAGCAAGTCCTCGTCAGTCAGATTTCTCCGTGAAAATCATTTGTTAATTTTTTATCGGTTGGTTTCAGAAAATAGACACAGCTTTGACTTCGTGCTTTCTTATGTTATTCGTCCACTGCGGTGAAGTCAAGCAGCCGTATATGGAAGAAAGTCAGTTGAATTTTTGATGCAGTTTGGCTGCTACGGAAGAAACGGATCATGTATTAGGTATACACGTACAACATATCGTACGTTGGTCCGCTTTTTGATACGGTAAACCGGTCTAGCCCATACGGTTCGGGACTATGCCGGAACCGGAATATATACTTCTGTGGGTACATTTAGCCCCTTCAACGCGATGACTGACATACACGGATGTCTTTCGCCATCTTTTCGGGGAAACAGTCATGATGGTTTTCTCCCTTTGACTTCACTCATATTCACAACATACACAAAAGCAGCATTTCCGGTAGCCAACAGAGAAATTTTACTTCTGATCACATTTTTCAAAGGATGATCGGCGATTGTGTCAGGCGACAATTCCACTGTGGTGGGTTTTACATCATCAGACCAGGCCCATAGTTGTGTACGCGGCTTGGACCAAATTACTTTGGTTTGGATAATGGTAAAATTATTTTGATTGTGCTAGGATCTGCCCCTGTTGCTTGTCAGTATGAATATCTGACGACTTTTGGCCTCCATTTTATAAGCAGCACATTATCCGGGTCACGTGTATTGCAGTGAACTGCCAATGGCGGAATCGTATTCAAGGTTGACGATCATATGGGAACACTCACGCTGTCCTGATTTCGTTGGGCATTTCAAATTGATGTTGAGACTACGTGTGGATTGTGGTAAGTTTTCCAAAGTAGCTTGCTGATTGGAATTTGATGTCGTGCTATCTGAAAATCTATGACTAACCCCACCCAGTGCACACCCATCGATTTCCCACGCTTTAATTTGATCTTGTTGCCACCGTGAAACACACGGATTTCACACGTGAATAAACTTTGTTCTTTCGTCGTTCACGTGATTGAATAGAAATTCCTAATCTAAGCGAGTATTCAGAAGCACGGTTGATATTTCGAACCAGTGGGGTAAGCGCATAAGAAGATAATTCAAAATGGTACGGTATTTAGCATGCAACCCTCGAAAGCTCCCCTAACGATAGCTGGGAGTGTTTTAATAAAATATAGAATTTCGTTAACATTTCAGGGTTATCTAGGTACATTCCTGATGTATTTTGAATCAACCTCATTGGAAGAATGAGACAATGGGTTCCGAATGTTTCCTCTACTAGGTAGGTCATCCAAGCTTTCCGAGCCTATATGTTGGTAGGCATTTCGGTTTTACTGGGGACGGATTGTTTGAGTTGTTCTGGGAGAAATGCCTGACAGAACCCAATTTATTGATAGATGTCAGCAAACCGAGGCGGAAATAGTTCAATAAACGATAAAGGTGGTGAATTCTAAAAGACCAAAATGCATTAGAAATGACCTGATACGGTATCTACAAAGTCTCAAGTTGGGAAACCAATGAGACGTTTGGTGTTGCAGGGCTTGTTAAGTGATACTGCAACTTAGACAGCACGAGGCTTCCAATTGTGACTTGATTCGTTGCATCCATTCAAATAATCTAATGATGTTCAATGCGAAGAAAACCGTGGTCCACCTTATAGGTTAGTAAAATAACAGACTCCTCTGAAATCTATTGTGTGAGGACGTAGTCGTGAGGGATCGGTTGTTTTTCTTCTGGAAACAAAAGAGGTAACTTTTACGAACTTCGAGTCCTCAGTGATAGAAAAATACTTTATTACAGCTGAAAGTTACATGCGGAAGAATTTATCCACTATGCTCATGGAGTTGAAATTTGAGCATCCTCGGGACCAGATTTTCCAACGTTTTAGATATGCAATTCTGCATGGTGTAGCTAATCATCTCAACACAGATTCATGGACAGAAAGTAAAGGCGCATTTCTGGAGAAATACGAATTATCCGGATCAACCTCCAGCATTTTTCTTGAATATTATGCTTGATGAATGCTGACTACTGATTTTGGAAGAGAGGGAAAACGCCACTATCGTTGCCTAGAAGAGGAAAGATTTTGGTAATCCGAAGCCTACTTCGGTCGTAAATATGAGACGCATTTAATAATATTATTGCATAAACTATCCTTGAGACTGACCAAACTTCGTTTTGCATCGAAATTTGTATTCTTCAGATAATCTGTATCAGAGAAAGCAGGAAAGATGAGACAGACTCGTATTTGAACAACCAAACAAGCCAAGTCGGTGAAACATGTACAACCGCTTATATGGTTTCTTTCCAAACAGCTATGTAGTTACACTGATTCTCCTACCACATGAGTTTTTCGATTCCGTTTTGATCGGTTGCTTACCGCCTCCACGTTTATTCTTTAACTCGCCATTTAATTTCGGCTATTCCGATTGATATGGTTGATGGCCCAATTGGTAACCCCTCACATGGGCTACATTGCTGATTGTCTCAGGTTTCACTGAATTCCATCCATGAAACCGAAGCTTTCTTTCTATCTGCTGCGAGAAGGTTTTGATATGTTCACCTTCTCTTCTTTGAACTATAGCTCCACCTCGGTTGGCCTCGATCGGCCTGATAATCACCTCGTTCTATTGCTGCAACAGTGCCCGATACAAATGGAGTAGCAAAAAATGATGATAAAGTACTCCAATACGGGTAACGATATTGAGTGAGATGGTGGATATTATTCATCAGGGCATTTTTGTGAAAAGAATAAACAAATTGACGATTTTATTTCTTATATCAATAGTTCCTCGACTACACATGAGAGCTAAAATTCTCACTTCATCACCATAATGCCCTGCCTGTTACAGGAATTGATTTTCTTTGCCATTAGCACAGTTTACAAGTTCAAACACGCCTCTGTATTCATTCAATCAGAACCAACACATCTCAAAATCAGACTGATAGAAAGTGAGTGGGTTTGCTTCACGTACAATTGGTTGACAAATGTGAAAAACTCGCAAGACATTGGAGGAAAACCGATAAATGTGATATAGTTGGGTGTTCACAATATATCTGAGAGACAAAATGGTTTAAACATGTTGTATCAGTTTTGAAAGCCAAACAATCAAAGGAGCTAATGAGTGAAAATGAGCCGGAGTATGTTTGAGTACGAAGAGGTTATCGAGGGACTGCAATTACGTCTAGATGATTAGCCAAACAAGAAACGGCTGTCCCTCCTATGTCAAACAACAGCACATTTGAATTTGGTATTTCTTCAAAGCCATGTGAGTCTACAGTGGGAATATTGGTTCTCTACTCCTCTCTGCACATTTCATACGAAAACTATTTCCTAGTGTAAAGTCGACCACTCAATTCTATAGCAGGAAAACTAAATTGCTAACCTCAGTGACTGATTTTATCCCGTCCTGACCTTTCGCTCGACGAGGGTGACTTTTAGCGTCCGTCTGGGTAGTCTCATTCCGTTTCTTCAGGAAATCATTGGGCAATCAATCCGCTTCGGCTGATTCAGCCTTGCTCTCGCTTTTGGACAGACAGTGACACGTTGTCTGAAAAAAGATCTAAATCACGTACTGAAAATATGTAGGTCAATATCTTCCTTTCTTTGAATGAGACGGCTCATTCTAGTCCTTCCGGAATAACATGAGCTTTTGTCTTACTTCGTGACACTGAAATTTCTCATGGATATCTGCTTTCCGCTTATTTGATCACTTGTCTTATTCACTCGAATTTCATACAACGGGTTTGCCAAGAATTGCAACCTTTTGTTCTCCTCAGAAGGGGTATCTTCCTAAACCCACAATTCTTTCCATTTTCCAGTCCTGGCAGATCCGTGTTTTCTCCGTTGATTTAAACACGGCGGAGGTTTAAGGGATGATCTCATCGCCTCGTACATTTAGAGGATGTGCCTATGCGATCTGCTTTCAACAGGCGTTTCTCTCTCTGATATTTGGAGTCTTTCATAGAGAGTATTTCGTTATTTCGCGTGACAATTAAATCGGCTGCTTCAATTCAGTTTTATATAATCCCTCTTGATTTGAGGTAATCGCCCTTGGAGTGAGAGCTGGCATCTTCGTCTGTTCTGGACTCATTTTCGGATACTAAGCTTCCCTGATGGATGGACTTGGATTGACAGATATTTTACACATTCGTTTTTCTGTGGAATGATAATTATCCTTTGTTAGATATTTCGTCGATCTTACTTCTAGAACTCGGGCTCTATAGTGAATAAGGCTCTCGGCCAGAAGTACTCTTAATACGTACATTTTATGATGACTGATTGATAGTAACGTGGAATTCTGCAGATCTAATTGTTTTTTGGTTTTAGGATTTGTGGGGTTGCTATCTGCTGAATCCCATCGTTGCTAGCCGTAATAAGTTTTGCATTTTCGCAGTCACTTTGGTTGCTACAGATACTGTGCGACTAAATACCGGTGTGAGAAATACAAGCCACATTTATAAAGTTATCAATTTTTCTGTCCATTTGGATGAGCTTACTTTCGGGAGAATCAGAAAATCTCATGGAAAAGGGACTATTATTTTAGCAAGATGGTGAAAGTTACCTATTTCTGGATTTAAACCGTGAGTGTTGTATAGTTTTCAAAAGTTCCCATGAATGGATCTGAATGAACTTCATTGAAGTACGTGTCACAAGAACCGTACGGAACCAAGTTGGTTGGATAAGCTGAAGGTGAATTCAATACAACGACTACGTCCGGTTATTGATAGAATAAGTTCACTGTGTGAATGCCGGACTTGTTATGAAAACTCACTATTTCGATTTCATTTGAGATCAATGCGTCCCTATGAAGAAGCGGCAGAGAAAAACAGGAAAACTGTTTGGATCAATCTAATGAAAAAACACCCAGGTTGCTGAGAATAACGATAGCGAGCATTCGGAGTATAATATACAGAATCCGTCGCGGAAGTGACAGTTACTGACACGAACGTAGATTATTAGCAATATGATGAAGAGGACTGAACAGCTACATCCTGGAGAAATACGAAGCGATGAGATCATCTCTAAAAACCCCGCCGTGTCCCAATAAATGGAAAGAGTGTGGGATCTGTCAGCACTGAGATAAGGGAAGAAATATGGGTTCTGAAAGACATCCTTGATGAAAAGAACAAAAAATTACAATTTTTGACAAATTGGTTTCACGAAATTCGGGTAAATAAGACAAGTGATCAAATAAGCGGAAAGCAAATATCCATGAAAAACATCAGCGTCACATAGGAAGACATTCCGACTGTTGTTTACCGCTGGGCATGAATATATACTATTCATGGAAGCAGTTCTCCATTGAACAAATGCACTTACTTTAGGATGTTCGGTTTGATGGCAGCAAATATTCGTAGCACCAGCCTCACAATCACAAAGCCATTTTCGAATGCACGAAGAAGAAACTATTCAGAACGATCAGGTATTAGGCTGAATTCTGAGAGCATCTCTGTGAGATGGACGCAGATAAGTAAAATCTAGCAGTTCAGTGGTAGCAGTTTCATTTTGTAAGCAAAAACAATTGACTGTCTAATTGGTGTGGTGTAGGCAACCATATGGCCAGCAATGAAGAGGATTAATTTGGATCCGAGCACCATCCGTGTATTCTAGTGGTCAACAAGCACTCACGCACTTGCTCATGGAATATGCGAACTACTTAAATAAATCCAACCAAACGATAACAGATGTCAGTAGGGATGAATTTCGAACGGAATCCTTGTCGGCGAAACCTTTCGTTTTCTATTCGTACTTCAGTTGTTTCGCATCAACACACTAACCTAGTCCTGGAGTGCAATTACTGGGAGGTGATTTCGTGTCAGTTTTGTTGAATTCGAGTTCCGTCTCGAAATTCACTCTCATTGAACATCCAATACACAATACCCTACAAGCACAAATTCATTCAATTTCTTATAGTGAAACGAACACATCTTCCTTTTTCTGAGGCAACTGTGGAGTTTATGTTGCGAAGACCGCGCGGTTAGCTGGTTCTCATATTTTCCAGCCCTCAGTCAGAAATCAAAATCATTTCGGGCCGGTAATGAACTGCAGATTTTTTACCAAAACTCACCTGCATGAATTATGTGATTCGAAAGTACGAGGATTGGGTCAGTACCGAGAGAAGGGGGTTACAATTGAAAAGAATTTAAATGCAAGCACTAATTTCTCATTTTGTCATGAGAAGTTATGAAATAACAACACTCGCAATACACAGTAAATTCACATTGGAAAAAAACTAAGGGTCGCTGAAATAGAATCGGCAAATTGGATCAAATATCACCAGTTATAAGAAGAAGAGGAAGCGAAAATCAATCAAACAAACAAAGCTCAGCAGATTGTCAATGGTTAGTGTTCTTCAATTTATCGTGTGTATTTTTGTCAAACATCACAGATTGCACCAAAACATTATGGAATTATCAAACCTTCAAATGTTCCGCTGATGAGTGATCCGATATAATGCTCCATCAGTTAACATAAATGCTTCAACTTTCATGAAGAATAACGGTTACAGCAATTTTTCCCCCTGTCATCTAATTTGATACTTCTGAGTGTATTCGCCAAAAATAGCAAATGTTGGTACCACTCATCCTAAAACCGCTAACAGGTGCCACTTGAAAAATTCTCTAATTCGAGGTGTTCTCCTGTATTCTGGTGCAGATAGATTCTCGGTGGTGAAATTGAAATTTGACCGGCGTGAAGTGAATATAGACTTACTCACAAAGACTGTACAGTATTGCCATGCTTAACTGTGTTCAGTTTAGCGTTGATACTGCATTACTAGTCCCGTTCTGTAGAACGCAACCTTGTGTGATCTGACCGATTAGTGAGCAAATTATGCCGGCCGTTTTTAACATAGTGTCATTTTACACTAAGGCTCCTACATGTATCATACAAAACAGGAAGCAACCGCCGTGCGGAGAATGCCAACGGCGGGAGTGTTTCATATCGCGCGGTTCTTATTTCCAAAAGAACTTTGAGAGCCGGCCAGGATAGCCTGTTGGTTGCATTCTCGATTTGCAATCATTCTCTCCTTGTTGGAATCTCACTTGGTGCTCGGTGGATGTGCTGTGGATTCCCAACACAGATGAAACAGATGTACAGTCTGTCCAATATTGCCGGAGTCCTTATCACAGGCTAATTTATAGCGTTTAATTCCTAGCAAACTGCAAAAGCTATAGAAAATAAGGAAAAATATAATGAGACTTGCTATCATTCGGAAAATGGATCTCGTTGTATATTATTCTTAGGTCCAAAAATATCTCTTGCTCCACTTAAAAAGTTTTGCAAATGGAAACAGTAATTATTGATGAAAATGTTGTCCGTTTTTCAGCTGGTTGTAGTCGACTGTCATCACGTTATCGTCGTTAATAACGAACTTCAAACTTCAGACTGCATTTCATATAAGTTAACCCTTTTAGAGTTACACGCACCATTCCCTCGCATTTGGCAACAGAACGTGCTTTCACTAAACACTTTCTTCAAGTACTCTGCTCGTAGTGCATTTGCAACAAAACTGTCCGTATTCATATTCCGGAAATTCTTCCCTCAACTCACGGCCTCATAGATAATAAGTTTACCAAAAGATTCACACTGATATCTCTTCATCCGGATACTAATCCTGAATGGTATGAATGCGGAAAAATGATGTTTTCTGGTTCGATCAGTGAAGTAAATTCACCATAATTATCATCAACTCAGAATAGCTCGGTAGTTTCACGATCTGAGGCCTCTTTCTTGAGAACAGCTTGCGGGTGCATTTTTTACTTGGTCTATTTTCAGGGTCAGATTTGTGCCAGGAACATCCCGAAGAATCGTAGCAGGGCTCATTGTCGGAGTAGGTTATCTACTCGGAAAATCAAAGCGCCCATGATATGAACTCCATTGATGCCTCCGAAATGGACAAACGGGGGTGTTTTAGGATGCCCATTACGTCATGGTGGCAAATGGTGTTTGTGCGCATGTTTGCCATCCTATTGCAATTTACTACGAAGTGCATAGCATATGAGAGCCGAATGACGAATGATCCTGATGTTTTATACCTCAATAGAAAATTTTTGATTTCCAATTTCTTTTATTGCTGCAACACGCTAGTATTGTTGTCCTTGTCCAATGATCACTGAATTTATTTCGTATCATTTCTCAGTTTTACGATTCAACTCTACGAAAAGTATGCATTTGCAATCACTTAGTTGAAAATTTGGGGATGAATGTTGTGAAATGCGAGTATTGTATTTTATCATGTGATCTGCACTATCAGCGGTACTGCTTCGGTGAGCACATTAAATATATTCTCCACTGGTAGATGATATTCAGATGGGGAACCTACTTCAACCTTCTGACCAGTGAGGGAAGGCGCAGTTCTCGCTTATGTATATATGTTATCAATGAAGTCAAATCTACTGGAAAACGCCATATTTTACACATACTGCAGCCTTCGTGAGTGTTAACATCGACGGTACAAAATACAGTTCCAGAAAATATTGTGAAGTCCGCAAAACAATAACATAGCGAGCTGCTTTCACACCCCTCTTCTGACATCTTTTATAGTCAGTAAGACTTGGATTGTGAGTTGCTTTTTGAAGGGAAGCATTCCAGTCAACTGTTTCAAAAATAAAAATAAATTGTAGAATTTATCGGGGGTTAAGTAACTAGCAACTGATCAGTTGAAGCAAATTCAATCAGCTACAAATGATGTGAGATTGAACATTTTTCCACTTTGACTAAGTTATCAAAGCGGGTCTTATTGAAGTCCAGTTGCTGATGACCCCCATTGACGAAAGTATTAATAACGATGATGATAAGTGTTAGGTTAATGACGAACTACGTAATAACTTGCCTGGAAATTTCTGGGTCAGTTTCCCAAATAGAGCAAGCATTTTATTGAGAGATTCAAACTAGGTTATCACGAACTCCCGGATTAGTTTTATAATAGATTTGTGTAGAAGTTTGACTATTTCACTGTGTAGGCTAATTGACTGACAGGATCGGTTACTGATATGTAATAATCTATCACTTCAAAAGAAGAAAAATATAAGCCACTTGTTGCATGTAAAATTTCCATTATCCCAGTGGAGAACAAATTATAGTCGACTAAAGTACTCAATCACAGATATCCATTCACGTGGTAAGCACTAGATATTTATTGCCGTTTTAACTGGAAGAATTACGTGTTTGTATGGGCCCAATGAAAAAGGGCATGCCTACGACCCAGTTAAGATATAGATTCTGATTGGAACGACAAAATAAATATGTGCAACAACGGTCAAACTGAATGGGTTATTCCGAAGACTGATTCCTGGTTATTGGTCAAAGAAAATATGTTGGATGCACAGTTGGGGACAGAGAACATGCTTAGGCTTGAACACGAACCTTCCCTGCATAAACGTCCTAATATGCATTGGAATATTCAACAGCTCAGTGATACCTGCTTTGCATTGCATTAGGAGTTCGGCAGATATATAGATAAATTATGGACTGCTGTTGATTTTCTTTATGAAGCGCTGAAACGGACTAATCATATAAATAGTATTTCTTATGGCTCATGTCCAATATTTATAAAAAACCTTTGTAGCTAGAGTAATCCCTTAAAGTGAATTAAGTCTCATCGTTCATTACAGAATACAACGAGCAGTACACATCATTGGAAAATATGAATAATTGTTGGCATTTTCCGCAACCCAAAGTTAGCTCGTCGAGCCAGAGTTATCTGGATTTTTAATACAATGGCTAACCTCGATTTTCTCCTGTCCATTTGACCAGGTGCATAATTTCTCTCTTTTACTGTCTGCTATAACGCCTCCGGGGATGTTCATGAGTGATAAAGGGGAACCGTTTGACAGCTATATTCCCAAAATAACTGAGCGGCTGTGAGTTACATCGCTGGGACACGATGAAAGGTATATTAGACATCTGACTGGATTTTATCTGACATTCCCAGGTAAAGCCACTAGATCACCGAATATCACGTACAAACACGTCCTCTCATGATGCCATCATCATACGTCGGTAACACTAGTTCGTATTCATAAGTATATTTCTGATCCATGTGCTTGACGAACGCTTTCTACACAAATTTGGCAATCTCTAAATTTGGAAACTCAAGTCACTGGATTGAGGTTCATGAAAATAATGACGCACAAAAGTGGTGTATTAAATAAATATCAATAATTAAATTCTGGAAAGTGTTATTGTATCAAGTGTATTTTGCTGGCCTAACTGGTGGTGATAGGGAAGAATCAGGCTAACACGAATGAAGTTTTCAAAATCCAACAATGGCCTACAGGGAAAAAATAATCACCAACGACTGTGAGCAATATGGTTATATACTATTTCTTTACGAGGCAGGAACCATATTTCACGAAGTGGGCTGCGGCTATTTGAGGTAGTTTTCGGAAAATGATGGCGGCATCTTGTTTTGACTACAACCATAAATTCAATCCACAGCAACGATAAGCAATACAATACTATCGATCGTTCCTGTTTCCATCGGCGTTCATCCACTTCTCGTCAAATATCGAAACCTGTCAATTGACATCTGAATGTTTATTTGTCTGTGACCAAGAGGAGATACATAGATGCATCCGCTTGTCGTCCGGGCATACCAGGTCCATGCTGGAGAAGGACATTTGTTTCAAAGTGGTACCTAGGGCTGTCTCAAACCGATACATTAGAAATGAACAGAATGGAACATATAGTTTCAAAATCTATTTTTGAAAAAATTATCTGATTTTGGAGATAATAAAGTGCCGTTCTGGTAGATTGCATATATGTATATATATGTATATATATATATATATATATATATATATATATATATATAAATTTAGACGTTTATGCGGGGAAGGTTCGTGTTCAAGCCTAAGCATGTTCTCTGTCCCCAACTGTGCATCCAACTTATTTTCTTTGACCAATAACCAAGAATCAGTCTTCGGAATAACCCCTTCAGTTGGACCGTTGTTGCACATATTTATTTTGTCGTTCTAATCAGAATCTATATCCCAACTGGGTCGTAAGCATGCCCTTTTTCATTGAACCCACACAACTGTACTTTATCCAAGCTTTCAGAGTTGTTTTCTAAGAACGTGCTCAACTTTCGCATTGGAGAATAAAATCACGGGAAAAATTTGAATCTCAAATTACCTAAAAGAATTTTGTTCACTTGGTAAGAGTATCTACATTCAAAATTCAGTGGTCAAGAGAGAAAACCTTTGGAAATATGTCTTTATTCGTCATGGACATCATCGTTATCATAATAAGAATTAGAATTATATTATGAATGATAATTTGTATAATAATATATTTAGTAGGTATTATCATCATATTTATTGTTATCTTCATCCTAATCATCATCAGTTAATAAATCCGTACCATCACCGTTTTCACTGTCGAAAGGCGGACTTTTCTGTAATTCTATTTTTATTTCCAGGCATTTCGTGCATTATCTTTACTTCATATATTTTGTGGAAAACTCGTCCGTGGTAAGATCCGGTGCGGTATGGATGCGTCTGAAAGGTTTGGTTACCGTAGGCTTTATTTGGTTCATTGCCGAGTGGACCAGTTGTTAGCCTGGAGAATCGCAACATGGTTCACGTAATGAGGTCGTGTGATTGATTAATGAAAACCCTTTTTCTGCGCACCTGGAGGCTCATTTATATTGTCCATTCCGGTAAACATGTGGCGCACTCACAATGCAAGAATAAGCTGCTGATGAAAATGGGGCGGAAGCAGTGCGAAAAATTGACCTGAACAAAACCAACAGAAAGAGAGGACCAGAAGTGATGAAGATGGGAAAGGAAACGGCTACCACAGATTCGTAGACGAACGCTATAGGCTCTTGAACGAATATTTACTAATTCAGCCAATTTATTTCAAGTAAATGCTTCATGAACAATAAGGAACGAATAATCAGCTTCCACGCAAGCAAGCTTATGCCCTCCGAAAGGCAATTACTATAACACAAGGATGTGTTGCTTGAGTTCTGATAATATAGAAACCGGATTGCCCTAATACCCTGTAGTTCGAAATTTATTACCCTAGAGCATTTTCCAGTAAGAGATTTTTCTAAGGTACGAACCATCGACGATAATATCTGGAAATGAATGGAGGACTTATTATGATGCAGAGCATATGCGTCAAATACGGGTAAATTACTGCAGTTGATTATTTGGTGCTGAACTGTCAAAAGATGGGTGTTTGCTAATACATAAGTTTGTGCGTAAATAGTCTAACCATTTTTATCGCCTATTTGTGGATAATCGTTGACAATTGAAGTTAGAAATGGAGTTTCATGGGTACTGTTGGTTGGAATTTGATTACCTTGCATATAGACATGACTTCAATAATTCTGTTATCATTGATAATCGAAAGGATATTCGAAATTCGGGCGGCTAAGGCTGAAGAAATACAGTTGAAAAGACGAACTGAAATAGATCAATTTTCTCTGACATGACCAAATGTGCCCATTTTCTTGTTTTAATAAATATCAATTTATGTTTCAGTAGGGGGGCCACGGAGGAAATTACCAGGAGACGGTAAAGTGGGGACTTGTGCTTCCTGGTTTTTGTTGGTAAAAATATTTCTGCACTTGATGCATGCCAGTAATTTGCAATGAAAGTGCGACTATGCGAATACTCAGGACTAAGAATTCTCCCTGCTCAGAAGCGCTTTCTGTGATTTCCAAAATAACTAGCAAGACGGCATGTATACCCTATTCAGCATCACATTTTGCGATCGTTTGACTGTCCGTGGACTCATGAGGAAAAGTTGATAGAGTTATCACTGTGGAACCTGTGTTATTAAATTGAGTGTAATTCCTCCTAGATGAATGTAATCTCGGTGAATGTCCCACTGAATGTGTTTTGACCTGATGAATAATATCGTTCATGAACAGTGTGATCTTATCACTAGCTGCACGCGGTCAACAGAAGAATATTCCCACACACAACTTCATATATCCTAATATGTAAGGCTCTGCTAGCTTTAAGCAATCCGCCATTGGTTTGGATATTTTTGCCACGTTCTCAGCACTTGGGTTGATGAAACGTTTTCAGATCGCTCCAGCCGGAAACGGCAAAAATCATAATGGTAAGGAGTTCAGTGCTGAGGAATTGCACAAAAACTATTTTGGAGGATCGATCTGCATAAATATGATAGAACAAAGGTAATATTTCGTAGATCCCTAGTCAACCAGTTGTACCAGGTTTTTGTTGCTTATACTCTCAGTGATTCTCAGTGGTTCGAGCTCCTCAGCCTAGGTAGGAACAACAAGCTTTCTGATCGCTTCATGTCTGATGAATGCTGAAGCAACACAATCTCCCCCCACCTTTTTTGGAGTTTCTATTCAACTCAGTGATTTTCTTTGCCAAATGATGATAAATTGTTCGTTTACCTCACTGGAAGTCTCTAGATTTTTCGAATCTGAACTTGAAAAAAGCAATGTCATTCAAAATAGCATTCCAGAATCAAGACCACCTATCACATTCCTGAAAAAATTGAGGATAATTTCAATAAAATGTGTTACCAATGGGTTTACTTTCTGATCTGTTTGCGTGTCCGTAATGTTTGGTATACAATTTACTTTTTTCATTTAGAGCAACTTCGGAAAACGGATATGAATAAGTTTATGTATATTCACAAAAACACCAGCAGGACTGTTCAACTAAATAGCATAACGTAAGAAATCGAGCGTAGTCAGACACGAAACGTCAGAGACACAAGGAAAAATTGTGATGTGATTTGTTGAAGTGCATGAGCGCAAGCATGAATGACTGGCTATGCTTTAAGCTATGGTTGTGCTTTTGTGCCAATTTATCTGTCTATCAGATTGGATTAACCAGTTGCTCACGTCAAAAGCAAGACGTAACATGCCCTGAAGACGGCAGATCAATTATCTGCCATCTACACTGGTTTGTCGCCTAATTAGATGCACCCCAGTTCGATGTGATGTCAGAAGACAGTCGAATTCTCAGTACGTAATGTAAGTGTGATTCTGTGATGACAAAACGAATACATCATCGATGTATGGCACGAGAAACAAGCAAAAACTGATAACAAGAGCTAAAACTACATTTGAGGTGAATAACCAACGGCCTCGAGCGGAAAAACTGTATGTTGGCGGTCCAAGCGTAAAAATCGCCAGATCCAAGATAGCCGATCAGTCAGAGCCAAGAGGTCGCGGTTCGATCACAGAGTCTAACTACTGAGCCAGTTATCGGCAGTACAGCGCGGCCAACGAAATAACGCGATTGAAGTGTTGCACTGCTACATCTACTGGCTGAAATTGGCCGAGTAACATTGAACCGATAGTGGGATTCTTCCCAAACTTCAACATGGTGGAATTGAGGTAACTTTTTCACTCCCACTGAAAGGGGGCTAAAGGAGGTGAGTAATATTGGCACAGATCCGACATTTTGAAAATAGTATGATCGTTTGATCGTCTTGCATCTTGATCCTCACAATTGAACTACCTGCACCTGTGACCACGGCTGGGTGCCAAGTCGAGGCACGTAAGCAAGTTTACCGTCCACGACTTCACGATTCCTTGTACATGAATCGAAATATTATTCAGTGTACTGTTTTCAAGTGTGTAGTTCGGACCGTTTATTTCCTTACAGCACATTCCCTCTGGAGTATGAATTACTACCAAACGTTAACTCTTCAGGATCTAGGCCTGCAGTGTCACTGATGAACTTCATGTATGCAAATAGCGCACGATCCAGCCGAGAACGGAGGATACCTGTAGTCATTTGGCATGTGGGTATGGTTATATGTATGCGGGTGTGGTTACTAGCAGTAGCCAAATAATCACAGTGGACAACTATTTATCGAGAGGAATCATGTGTGCGGCACTATCCATCAAATTATCGGGAAACCATTGTTTACCGATTTTTTCGTCATGAATATGATTTATATCCTGGAAAACGGATATTCGGAGAACACTTGAATGTCCATACCGTCTGGTCGCTTTCATCTAATTGCCTGTTACCATAATTGAATTTTTTGGTAAACACATTCTGAATGAATGTCCGCAAGCTGAGTACGGTCTCATTCGAAATTGAAAGAAATAAACTTTTGCCTGGAGATGTAGCGAAAATTGAAATGTTCGTTCCTGTGTACAAAATCATTCGCTTATTCTACTCGAAGAACCGTGTAACATAACATGACTTCCCAGTGAGGCATTTATTGATCTGCAGATGAATAATGTGGAATAAGAGTAATTTATTCCTTTTGTCACTTCCGTTTAGCTTTCGCCGGAACAATGAACCAGAATTGAAGCATTTTATCGGGAAGGCCCAATTGCCGTTTAAGGGGACTGCCTTTTTAATCAGTTGAATAATTTTGGTAAACCTTTCGGGTGACATTACTTGGTCATTTTTCTGCTTGCCACTGAAACTCCTCGATCACCCTCATTTCAGAAGCTCCATTTCTTCGATTGTTTTACTCCTTCATTGAAATGGTTTACTGACTGACTTTCGCATGGTATCCAAACACTGGATCAGGCAGCAAGCCATTCAAACTTCCCATCAATAAACGCTTTTCTGCAAGGTGCCAGTCATTTTTGCCTTTTTTACTCCAATATCAAGGTCATCTGATCAAGGTACTCCTAGATCATAGAAAAGGTTGCAGACCGCGTATCGATAATTCATAGTGCCTTCGATGATGACTTTGCCCATCTGTCTTGAAATCAACACAAATCGCCTCTTCTGAACGGAATGGCTATCACCTAAATATTGCTCGTATTGTAGTAATACTTCTTCCATGTAAAGCATAACTATTGGCTGGCATGATCGAACCGTTACCATTTTCGGCTTGGGACATTTCAGCTACGTGTTCGAGCCCTTGCACAACTGCTGATTAACTCTCTCTATCAGCCTTTATTCGGTCGCGACCCCCTCACTGAAATATTCCAATACTATTCTACAATAAAAATGGTTGTCTCCGTAATTAGAAATATAATATGTAAAAGTAGCGTTGCATTTTTTTGTACGAGCGTAAACACAAAACCCGGTCTTGAACACAAGCAAACAAGTGAGTTGGCATAGAGAGCTAAACTGCATGTGCTGTCACGCGTAACAGAATAAAACCAATCAGCACATGGCAAAATGGATGAGTCAATACTGCTGGCGCCAAAGCGTGAATAAAAATCGAGGCAAATCAGGCGTACTTCCCGTCACGAAGGAATACTGAGTTGTTGTCCACGTAGTGTGCGAGACTCTGACCTGACACAAAGAAGGAAGTGAGTATAACAAAACAGAAAGTGACTAAGTTATAATCACACTAGTGACAACTTCTAATTACGCATAGTTCAATCTATTGAGTACCTCGAAATGACGTCAAACACTCTCCTTCACGGATCTTTAGATGTTGCCATTACATGTTCAAGTTGTGACATCTCTGTTTTTAACGTGATAACTCAGACGATGTCCCGTTATCTCTGTATCCCCTTGTCCCTCAGTGCACCTTTACAATGCAACACTATTTCTATTCAGTGACCTTTCGATAATTACTAGGGAAGGATTCTAGAGTGACACATTGACGCATTCTTTCATTTAGTCGTGTCTCATCCATTCCATTTTTACAAATAGCTAACAAGGTATATCGTAACACATTTTTAACTGTGAAAAGTATCACTAGTGTCGACCACCCTCTATTTGATGGTCCTCACGAAGGCCGCTCTTATTCCAGAATTAGCTCTGCAAATCATATTGTAAATATTGGGACAAACGTCTGTGAGAATTCTCCAGTGCAATAGCTTCTTTGTTCACGGGTTAAAGAATATCTGCTAACTACTGGACTGCTTGGAGTTCAAACTGTTATTATAATGCATTTGTAACTCTCACTTTACAACCCTGAATCGCGAACAGTTAACCCTCTTAAAGGTGAAGTGGAAGTTTTATGCTTGAACAAGCTTGACGAAGCAATGGACTTTCGAATGATTTTTACAACCGTATTCATCGGTATTTTACATCAAGGCATTGCTCCAGGATACATTTCGTGAGTACATTAGATTATACCAAACGAATAATTGAAATTGAATATGCTGGATAATTCAAAGTGACATGTCAGTGAACGAAATTCACATACGCCGCAACTGAATAACCATCAAAACACAGTTAGTTCTTATGTTCAAGAACGGCTTTTATGAACCATAGCCAAAACCCACTTGCTCAAGTTCTCACTATTCTTGAAACTGCTAGGTCTTAAGATGTTTTGATCACGCGTGGTCCGCCTCCAACAAACGAACTCAATGTGAGCGGATAATAGGAGCACTTACTCAATATTTTCCTTGCTCTTTTATTTCATGTGCTCGGAAAATGAACACTTGTGTCTGGTGTTAACCGAATACGTCGCAACGGCTTTAACTGCCAAAGTAGTGATTCGGTCACATTGTTTCTTGCTGATACCAAAACGATGAAAGAGCTACTTATCACTTAGTGAACTAATCAGTGAATAGATCAGAGAGAATTCCACACCATTTTCAAAATGGTCCCAATTCCACTCGTATTGAAACAACGTCAAATTCCCTTTTTAGCACCTCGCGAATGTCTCAGTTGCACTTCGTGGCGACCAAACACACTGGTTTTATTCGCTGTTATCCTAGTAACTGCTGCTTTCTTTTGGCCGCGTTACAAATCTGCCATGTCATTCCTAAGCCGTCACCCCCACACCAGTAGGATTTTACGTGGCGTACCAAAACTCATTCAAAGCTGATAAGTTTTGAAGCACAAACACAAAATTATATTTCACATAATGATAGTTTTCAACAACAAATGAAAAACATGGACTGTTGCAAAACACAAATAAAATCTACATTATTTTTTGTTGATAGTGATTGAAATTTCAAAGTATATTTAAATCGCATTTGGTTTGTAAGAATATATCAAAAATTTTGAATGAGTTCATTCCTTCTGTTGTTCGCAATATGAAATCTCAAATTTTTCTAATATAATCAAATTCCACTGTTTCATTTTATTTCACTGAAAAGCAAACTGAAGAAGGAAAACCTCAACCGATTCACGTTTGTCATTCTTCTTCAGACTAAACCGTGTCCCGCATAAAAAAATTACGCAAAAACTAGATGGTTGTGTCTATTCCTGAATACTTAAGCAAGAGATGTTTATTTCCCATAATTGTTCTGATCTTGTCGGAGTTCCAAAGCGCTTTTTCGAAAAATCGACCATGCTGATTTGTAAAGACTTTTGGTCTCTGAAAGTGTAAACAGTATCATTGAATTTCTCAGGAACAAAATTCAGTATACCGATAAGGCTGTGGAAAATATTCTTTATTGTTTTAAAGGTGTGATTTTAAATATTTGGTTTCGAACACACATTGCGATGAGAAATTGAATCCATTCGAACTGATTTTTCCGTTACATTCGCATTTGGTCCTGTTTTTCACCTACTACCTAATGACCTGAAAGATTTCGCACTAAAAGCAAACAGTTTCTGAGTACACAAACCTGTCCTTCAAACATTCAGCTTCTCGTTCATGCAGACACCAAGCCAAGCAATCAGTGAATGAGTCAGTTGGCCAGTTACGCATTTAGTTCATCAGTCGGTTAAATCAAAAACAACAAATATCATCACTCAGTTTTCACATCTGCCTTATAGTCTATGCACTTGTGTTGCCGCTCTTTGCCCGGAGATTTCCATTTGTCTGGACAACAAGCTTGTGCAAAATCGCATAGTAATAGTATTCTCATGAGGCCCCTCTGCTATACCCTGCTTCACTCAGGCTCCAGAACGATCAAGATAATTCACGTTACTTCAGTTTTGCACAGGAACAGATTCGGCCAGTCGTTTTGTGCGATGAAACACTGTAGTCTGCTTTGTATTAATAACTACCAAAGAGAGACCAAACTGAGATACAATAGTCCAGGCAACCAACTGCGTCACGGAATGAGATATTAGAGGATCGATAATGGTACCACTAGGATTAAAATAATTCTTGAATGAATGCCACAGGCTTTGAAACACCTATTTGCTGCACAAATATACGAAAGGCAGTACATTTTACTGAACGAAAGGTCAATGAACCTTTCCAAAATGGATCCTGAATACAGATGAAAGTCGTATTTCTTCAAGGGAAGACCGAAGATTTCAGTACCGTATGACGAAGGAGTGATTCTTTGATGTGATTTTCTCAAGAAACTTGTTTTTCTATCATTCAGTTTCAGGGACTACTTTTGTAATATTATGGCACTGATGAATGCAGACGACTGCCATCCAACCCAAACAGCCGAGAGGAACCAATGTAGTATGACTAAAATCGAGAAAAAGCATAGATAGTCCGATAAAAGTTTGGGATAACTCACATTCACGAAGATTTACAACAATTAAAGCTGTGAACTAATGTACTGCATATCTGAACTCGTTGGTAAGCTTTGATAACATTTTACTGTCTTAAATCGATATCCATACAATTTCTGCAATTCATTGGCAGCGAAAACAATTGAATATTCAACAAAACGAATGACATTGACATGAAATATGAATAAACAGATGGAGTAGCATTTTCAACAAAAACAAAAAATAGATTTCAAAACTCGATGAAATTCACTTTAGATTACTGCCATCGGAGAAAATGGATACCTTATATTTTCGCGTACTTGTAAAACCGACCACCGTAACAATTTCAGGGTCACTATTTGGCTGACTATCTCACATCTTTTTATCTGTAAACAAACGTATACAACACCATCCGTATTATCAGAAACCAGTTTCCTCAAAAATCGAACAGAGACCCAAGTGATCTAGGCTCTCTGACTCACAGGAGACGAACAAGCAAAGAACTGCAAACAAATCAGCTAACTGATTGATTGTGAGTTTTATATCTGTTTGGATTCGGAAACAATTTGTGAAACGTCGTCGATACCAGACAGGAAGAGATACTCAGGACGGGCAAACTTAAACGAAGAAATATCACATTCTATTTCACATTTAAAACTGTTTCCAGTCTTGATTAAACCAAAATAATGAAAAGCAACTAATTCACATTGGGAACTTGAAGTATCTTCTTCAAGATAGGAGTTATTGTAAGCACTGTAGTTACCTAAGTCGATTCTTAGTTGTCTGGCAAGTTTATGGTTGTTTTTTTCTTCCCTTATACGAAACGCATTGCAAATTATAAAGGGAATTTATTGCGCACGACGATGTGCAATCCGACCAAATAAAATAAACATAATTACTAAGTGAGGATACAGTGCATGCAAATTTCTTGCGACCATCCCGCTGTCTAGTGCTGTTCATCTAGCGGATTTTCGGTCCCACTTGCTTCAAGCACAGTATAGGTAGAACATGGTTACTGATAGTAGAACTAATTCAAATCGAATAGCCGTGGTGTTCGACAATTTGTGGCTCCAGAACAGATGAAATGTGCATGAATATACATGAAAAAATACTTACAGCCAGGTTAGAAACAAATAACGAAGTGCAGAATCTTTTCAAAATTCGAAGCAGCGCAGAAAATAGAGCGGTCCACTTAGCAAGCAGCTTAACGGAACTGTAGTGCTGTTCGGTTGTGGTACACTAAGCAAATTGGGAAGCTTTTACCACCACGAATCAATAAATCAGTTACGTAAGCGTGAATTCGACCGGTTTTTGAAGATATTCCAAAGATGAGAAACTCTAAGAATATCTTCGTGCTGGTTGATGAAACTGGCTTGGATGAGTGGATATATTTCATGGAATAAATCCACAGGTTTGATTCACTCATTATTATACACCACAGTCTTGATGAGGGCGCTTAAACTGAACTTTCGAATCTGTCAACAAAATATCTCTAGCGGAACTGGGGCCAGAAGGCCACTCTCGTTTAAGCTTTCGGTGTAGCAGGTATATTACCTGAAAAAATTACAACAAATATGCCGAATATTAGGTTGAATCAGTTGATAGCCAAATTGCAGTGTTTAACACTAGTATTTAAAATAGGTACCTATAAATCCCACAGCTCAAAGAAGGTGGGATTAAAGATAAGTGGTCGTCCTCTTATTTTTTGTAAATTTTGTAACTTCTGAATGGCTCTTTTTCAACAGGTCACAATGAACTCTGAGTATGTCAAAAATGTTTCGGAAAAATTTGCAGACCACTTTTGTCAGTGATAAATAGGATATTTTCTGATAAATTGTTCTACCCGTGTGCGTCGTTTATATGAATGAGTATAATTATATTTTCGCCCGAAACTCGTTGACCCTAATGGTATTCAAGCACTCTGTGACTCAACTGACTTGACCGGTGAACAATTAGACGGGACAAGTTGTATATTCAACCCTCATGATCTCGACAGAAGTAACTAGTCAAAAGCCTGTTTATATATTTATTTGAAACATAAAGGATTGTTCAGATCAAAATTTTGAACTTCCAAAGTAAACTTTATAGATGTCGAATGTGACCAAAACAATAAATAATATTTCGTCAGACGAAATTATCATTATCTGAAAATTTCTACAAAGAAAATTTGCAGTAGCCTAAACGCAAATATTCAGCGACCATTCACTATATTTACAGATATCTTTCATGCATTTGAAGCCTAAGTTGAGGGAAAAGAAATGGTAAATACAATTTCTACTGGCCAAAGAAACGATTCAGATCCACTGAGTGACCATATGCGCAATCTGCCAAGTCAGTGAGAAAACCTCGCAATGGCTTCCTATCCGTCTTTTCCGTCATATCAAGAAAGTGCACGATCGATAACATTGCTTTGAACCATGTTAGATGTCGTGGAATAAAGGACAATACTGATGGTGAAGGTGATGTGAAATTCATGCTTCCGTAAGTTTCACTGGACCCGCGTCATCGTGAACTGTTCCCGAGATTTCCACAAAAGCTGCTCATTGTGATGGCGTAGCTGGTATGATGATCGTCCACGTCCCAGACTCAACTATTTTGGACAAATCCAACAGAATTTTTATTTGTGAACATTGTCGGGGCACATCTTCGGATCCATGTTACCTGTCATTATGAAGTAAAAATTAACATGAATGAGCATCGATAATGTCTATCATGCAACGATACCACTACTCCGCGAGTATGCAACATTTCGGCTTATTCGAGTCGCCAAAAGTCATCGGTAATTTAATTCCTAGGTTGATGTCAACTCATTGGAAGTCAGGATATGTCAGATGCCATTTTTATCGATGCTGAATTAAACTGGTGTACAATCTTGATATTACCCAAACCAAGCTGAAAAATGTTAGAAAAGCAAAGCATCTGAGATCGTGGTCGTGACATCCGTAGGCTGAGGAATAATCCATATGAATATTCGCACAACCATCAAAATCGGTTATCGACCCAATTTCAAAGAATTCTTAGTACCTTTGGAAATTGGTATGGTTTTCGTTTTTGTATTGCATACAGATCGGTCATTTCGAAGGTCACGAAATCTACTTCTCAGAAATTCCAGGTGCTTCGATGGAGTCCAAAGTCCTACACTGTCTTGCACATTTTATTTGTAGCAGACAATTAATTTGTTTTTTATTACAATCACATCTCAGTCCCGATTCTTCAGACCATTAGTTATATACTTGTATCCGAAAATAGGTTGACTACTTAGGGCCAAACTGCAAAATATCATTTTATGAATAAATGCGCGTTCTGCCCAAGTTATATTTCCGTGTCAACCCACTTTTTTCGAGGTAACGTTCCCTGTCAGCCCATAGCGCTGCATTACAAACTTATCCTCATTCGAGTTAAGCAGGGAACGAAGCGAAGTACGATCCCATGGACAAAGGTACTGTTTCTTCAGAAACTGTAAAATAAAATCACCTTTTAGGTACCATAAAAGGAGCTGTCCAGTGGTTCATGAACTCGTGAAATAAGAACTTGATATGCATATTCAAATACTGCGGACTTACTGGCTCACTTGATTTGCAATAAAATCAGTCAAACATAAATGCATGCACACGCCAAACTGTGAGCGGTCCATCCCTGATGTGTGAATAAATTCGAATAAACTTCCAATTCAGATGGCAAGCAAACTCGGGTACGGTCAAGGCCGGACTCAAAAAGTAATAGAGTGGGACAGGCTAGTGTATGAGAAGGATGGTGACAGATGATCAGTCGCGGTCAGTGTCTTACATAGGAGTTTGTCGATTTAAAACGGGCGGTTCGATTCACGGGACATCTGGGGGCGATAGAGGGGTAGAGGTGACCGGTGATGTCATAGATAAACGCACGGCCTGAAGACTGACTCAACAGGTCGTCACAAAGGGAATCAAGCATAAGAGCGAAAGTGTGAATTGTCAAACCAATGGGGTCTGTGTGAATACCAGTACATCAACGGACAGGGAGACACGACCCATTGAAGTTCGTATAAGCAGTAGCATAACTTGGAAACAAAGTAGTTAATAAAGCCAGTAGATATGGTTGAGATTCATGGATAGTTATTTGACAAGATTCCCAACAAACGGAACACTGTTGTTCTTCTGCTTCGAACAGTCTAAGGTGGCAACAGCCTTGCGGTGAAGGTCAAATACACGTGTATTTTCCAGATTGACGGCTTCCACAATTATCTTTCGTCTGAACCCATGTGACGCTCTCAAGTTTAAATTTTCTCTGGCGTGCCATCGGAAGTCGGGAATCAAGGTTACTCCACGAGATTGCCACGCATTCTGGTTTTTCAAGTAGTACAAAGGATATTAGGATCAATCGGCTCATCATCAATTTTTTGAAACTGGGAGAAAGTATTCTTGTTATTCAAACATGGTCGTTGAATACTTGTTCGGAAACAAATCTCTGTAGGAAACAAAAAAGGTATGATGACAGCAACGAGTCAACACAACGCAGTTTCAGTGCATGTCTGGAAAACCATCATGTGGGAACGTCGGAAGAAGCTGGTATTTCTGAACGACACAGTCAATGGTCGCGTTTGCCTAGAAGTACTGATCTAACGCATATTGCCCCTGCTCAGCACTGGAGCGTTTTTCGAGTACATCAACGAGCCTGCATATCTTTTCATCATGGTGCTCGATTTCAATGTTGGTCACGACAGGAAGAGGCTCCAGTAGCCAATTCGAACTCCTGATATAAGTCCAATCAAATTTTGTGGGACAAGCTTGAGAGGAAAGTGGATCAGATGTGGATAATACAAATTTCTATGGCAGCTGAAAATTGCCGTCAAGGAATAATGATATCCTATAACACAATATACTATCGGTTGGTTAGGAGGCGCGCATCCTTTTGATCTCCATCTTAGTTGTGTTCAATTATCCGTTCACTACTTGCTGCTCGTCACCTGTCCCTGGTCACTCGTAATAATTTATGAAAACTAACACAAATTTGTTGTTCAAAAATATCTGAAGTAGTTGATAGGTTGACTGACTGGTGTGTTGTTGAGTGTTTCTTGATTATTTTGTTGATGATTGAGTGGTACTTACAGCCACAAATCGTTGGTCAAAAAGGTCATCCATCGAGCAATGAAATCTTGCACACAAACCAAATTGTTCAATGAATAAAATAATGACCATCGTACGCTACCTCCTTTTTGCTGTCAATAACCTGGTTTGAACCTCTGCGGAAGGCGGTAAGTGGAACAAAAGGCAACATGATTTTTGCTTCCAAATTTCAACATTATTTTGTAAAATGCATCTCTATCCGATGTTTCTCAGACCTACTGTTAGAATAGATGGAAAGCAAATAAGTAAGAAGATATCGCCGATCAATGGGAAGGTTCCGCAATGATCTTTATAGGGAATTTGACTCAGGCAAAATGTTTATTTCGTTGACGTAACAAGCTGACAATATCCAAGTCATGGTATATTTAGGGAAATTGCTGTACACATAGATTTGAAAAGTTAATAGGTTAGCAGTGAATAAGGATTGGCTGGACGCATCGAAAGATGAATAAAATGATGACAGCCTATTTAATACCAAACAGCCTAAGTCTGGTTGTTTGAAAAAACAGTCAACACATTTCCTTGCACTGTTCGCAGTATAAGGAGAGGACTGCAAGTAGGTGCAAATAATGACACCTTAGTTTACTTCGAAAAGAAGGAACAGAGGGACAAGAAGATCGAGAATGGATGAATGCGCATCCGAGATATTCAAATACAGAGATGTAGACCGGAAAGCGACTGAAGATTTTGAGTATTGCAAAAGTTCTCGGAATGAGGTAATATCATGTTGACTTCAGGATGGACAGACAAACCATCAAACGATGGGGTTAACTGAACAGCAGCAATAGGTGAGTCATGGATAACTTACTAATATACGCGGCTAAAAGATAAGGGGGACAAACAGCACCATGAGAACACCAGAGTGGCTCATCAGAGGATTTGAAAAAATGCTATTCACCTTTGTACGCTGGGTTTTGCAGGATAATTCGTTTTCAAGCACGCAATATGAGGACCCAGATAGCTATACAACTTTGGCTTTTGGAGAAGGAAATAACGAAAAACCAGATCTGAATCGTGAAAGACAGAACGGAGAGCAGATCTCTCTGTGCTCCCAGAAGTGTAGTGAAAAATTAGAGGCACTGAGTCCAGAGGGCATCTGTTTTTCTTGTGATCAAACTGATACCGGTCATTAGGTTCAACAACAGAGGAATGCATTAGTCTACTTTTGGCACACTCGGTCCACTCGAGCGCCCATAACGAGATGGCAGCGGGACGAAATCGTTTAAACAGCATGGGACATGCGGAGCATTAGGGAACAAGTACAACCGCGGCAGGTTTCCAAGAAGCAGGAATAGCACCACTATCAATGGATTTGTTAAAGAGGGGAGTTTCCATTTCCCTTGGCAAGCCGCTCTATATCTGAGAAAGGTGGAAGATAATCCAACTCGAATAACAGAGGAAACCTGTTTTGAGGTCATCAGAAGAAGGAAAGATTTTTCTAATGAACAATGCTCATACAAAAAGAGAACATAGAGAGCCAGGATGGTAGAACGTCTGCGAACAGGTAGATGAAGGCAACTTTCAGACCATTGGCATCTATAGAGGAATTTCTGGCTGGACCTACCGATGGCATAGAGGCTTCTTCCAATGCCCAGGGTATTTTATTTACTTCACACTGTTTGTTGAAGCATTTTTCCAAACGACATATCTCCTGGTAATCAGGACAATTCGACGTTTCCATGATAACTGAGCATGTAGCCTTTAGTCCTACTTGTTGTCACCTTAGAGATGATAACAGTGAATAAACTATCCTGCATCAGTTTTACTGTACCGTTTCCAACAAGTCTGATAGTGCTTCCAAAGGCCATTAAAAGTATCTTAAGGACGAAAATTATGCTTTCGAACAAAAACCGTGGTTGCTTGACGGAAACAGGCCTTTTGTGAAGAGAAGTAGTAAAGAATGATAAATTTCTGGTACTCGCCTCTATTTCGTTCGTCTTGATGAATGTAGACTAAACAGAACATGAATAATTTCTGCGTCCAATGATGCTAAGAGCAAAACCCCCTAGCTGGAGCAAGTGCTTTAAATTGTAAATGGAATGAATGGGACGTTGTTCACCTATAATGTCCAACACAGCGTTACCTCTGGTTAGAGTATGACACATCACCTAAATCAAAGTCAGTAGCGGATGCATGATTGAAGTCCACCACAACAATACATAACGACTTGCAGGAAAAAAGAAATTGAAACGCTCATACCAGCAGTGAAAAACAGTTTATGTTCCTTTAGGAGTAAGTGGAAGCTGCAAGCGGGTTAGTAATCAAGGGTCCATTGAAAAACGAGTTTCGAATGACAAACCATAAACTTGCCAAACAACTAAGAATCGACTTAGGTAACTACAGTGCTTACAATAATTCCTATCTTGAAGAAAATACTTCAAGTTCCCAATGTGAATTAGTTGCTTTTCATTATTTTGGTTTAATCAAGACTGGAAACAGTTTTAAATGTGAAATAGAATGTGATATTTCTTCGTTTAAGTTTGCCCGTCCTGAGTATTTCTTCCTGTCTGGTATCGACAACGTTTCACAAATTGCTTCCGAATCCAAACAGATATAAAACTCACAATCAATCAGTTAGCTGATTTGTTTGCAGTTCTTTGCTTGTTCGTCTCCTGTGAGTCAGATAGCTTAGATCACTTGAGTCTCTGTTCGATTTTTGAGGAAACTGGTTTCTGATAATACGGATGGTGTTGTATACGTTTGTTTACAGATAAAAAAGATGTGAGATAGTCAGCCAAATAGTGACCCTGAAATTGTTACGGTGGTCGGTTGTACAAGTACGCGACGGCAGTAATCTAAAGTGCATTTCATTGAGTTTTGAAATCTATTTTTGTTTTTGTTGAAAATGCTACTCCATCTGCTTATTCATATTTCATGTCAATGTCATTCGTTTTGTTGAATATTCAATTGTTTTCTCTGCCAATGAATTGCAGAAATTGTACGGATATCGATTGAAGACAGTAAAATGTTATCAAAGCTTACCAACGAGTTCAGATATGCAGTTCAAAAGTTCACAGCTATAATTGTTGTAAATCTTCGTGAATGTGATTTATCCCAAACTTTTAACAGACCACCTATTTTATCTTTGACTTGAGGTAAAGTATATTGGTTCAAACTGAGCCGTTTTGGCTGGATGGCAGTCGTCTGTATTCATCGTAGCGCGATAGGATTACAAAAGTAGTCCCTGAAACTGAATGATAGAAAAACATGTTTCTTGAGAAAATCGCATTGAAGAATAGCATCTTCACACTGTACTGAAATCTTCGGTCTTCCCTTGAAGAAATACGACTTTCATCTGTATTCAGGATTCGTTTCGGTCAGTTAAATGTACCGCATCTGGTAGACTGGAGCAGCAAACATGCGTTCCAAAGCCTTCGGCATTCACACAAGAATTATTTGAATCCCAATGATAACTTAATCCATCCTCTCTTATCTCATCCCGTATTGTATTTGTTTGCCCGGACGATTGTGTCTCCGTTTGGTTTCTCTTTAATGATACTAGCTACTAAGCGGGTTATAATAATTCATCGTACGACGCGACTGGCCAAAACTGTTTATGTGCGCAGTTGAAGTAACGTGAATTATCGTTATCTTCCTAGAGCCTGATTGAAGCAGGGTATTACAGAGAGACTCATTTGGGAAGTGTATTATTCAGTCAGCGTTTTACAACGTCTACAAATTCCAATATCCAGCTTCCACATAACACTCGGAAACGACTTATTACTGAGATTCTGCATAAGACTGAATTTGTCTACATTGGCATAAGTGAACACGTGTCAACCAGACAAATAGAAATTTCTGGGCAAACAGCGGAAAAACAAGTGCATAGACTATGAGGCAGATATGACAACTGAGTGATGATATATGTTGTTTTTAATTAAACCCACTGATGAACTGAATGCCTAATAGACCAACTGACTCATTCACTGATTGCTTGGCTTGGTGTCTGCATGAAAGACAAACTGATTGACCGGCTGACAGGTTTGTGTACTCAAAACGTGTTCGCTTTTATTGTGAACTCCTTCAGGTCATTGAGAATAGGGTGAAAAACAGGACATAACACGTACGTAATGGAAAAATCATTTATTAATGATTTTGTTTCCCACCGCAAGTTGTATTCTAAACCTATTCTTCAAAATCTCTCATAATCTAGCAATTAAACCTCAGTTACGCAATAGCCACAATAAAGCATATATTCCACATCTTTATTGGTAGGTTCTTTTTTCCCGAGAATTTCAACTATACTGTTCACACTTTCAGAGACCGGAAGTCTTTACAAATCAGCTTGGTCGCTCTTTCGAAGAATCGCTTTGGAACTCCGACAAGGTCAGACAAATTAGGAAAAATTACCATATCTTGCCGAAGTATTCAAGAAAAGACACAAACATCGAATTTTCGCCTGACTTATTATGCGGGACACTGTTCAGTCTGATAAGGAATGACATATGTGAATCGGTGGAGGTTTTCCTTCTTTGGTATGCTGATCAGTGAGCTAAAAAGAAAGGTGGAGTTTGATCATACCAGAAAAATCTGAGATTCCATATTGCAAAATGCAATGCCATTGGAATCTACTTTGAAATTTCAATCATCATCAAAAGAACGTGACTAAGCCTTCAGTTGTTTCTTGCAACAGTCCAGTATTTATCATTTGTTGTTGAAGACTAGCATGATGTGAAATACAGTTTTGTGTTCGTGCTTCTAAACTTATCTTTGAAAGCTGTTTACATTTAATTTATATCGTTTCAGATCACTTGCTTGATTGCTCATCCAATGCGGGTTCATTCTTAAATCTCAATTATTAAAATCCAGCATCCACAATGTACGGCATTACTCGCAGCGGGAAAAAAGTCCGTAAGGAAGAAGGTTTTCTAACCCCTTTTACGAACATTTTACACTTCATGAATTCATATACTTAATTAGATTCCAATGCTAATTGTATTCAGAATCAGTCCATTTTTACTTCCTAACCGTCATTTGCGGACGACACAAATTATATGAAACTATAAAAAAAACAAGCGTCAGACTGAAAGTGGATTAGCTGAAATCCATTTATTTAAGCTGAGCCATTTTCAAACCGAATTTTTATCGTCAAGAGTTAAACAGCTTTTATTTGTTCTTTGCAATTGTTTATCTCCTATGATATTGTTACAGTATTTAAGGAACTAATTTAATTATGCCAATCTGGATAAAGTGACTTACATGCCAAGAGGATTCCAACCAAAGAAAGAAGACTCTGTTTGTCCACCGTGGGTCGGGCTGATCCCGGGTTATCAAGCTATTTGTAGTCGCGTACTCAAAGGACTTTACAGCGACAGATAGGAATTGTTTTCTGATGATTGTTGTGCTACGGCATTTCATCAGATGCGTGAAACAGTTTAAATAGCATGAATAACTATGAGTATACTATACGTAATGACTTGAGTATCTTATTTTGATGGGCCAGCAATACCATATTCGATGATTGCACTAGGGTTTCGAAAAATCGCAAATTGATTTGGCTCAAGATGGACAAAATGAAAGGTTACCTAGGCGCTCGAACTTGATCACCACACGGAAAACTGTTATCAGGGAAACAGTCAGAGTCTTACAATTCATCGCACAACCTAGCCTTAAACTGCTGACTCCCTGGTAGGCTTCATCAAGTGATGCTGAAGTTGAGGCTGTGCATTCAAATGGGGACAGAGATCCTTTCATTTGATAGAAAACTTCTAACTGCAAAAGTACTTATGCAAAACAAGATTATTTTTTCATTCGCTGGAAGCATTTGCAGTGAAGTAAAGTGCTAGGCTAGGTAGATATACGAATGGACAGCCGGGAAGAAACAAGGTTAAGTTACTGGTCACGAAGTGAAGTTTTCATAGTAACTACTAAAAACAATTAAAAAGCAAGCATAAATGTTTACTTATGAGCAAATTTGTATCCATAAATTAGTTTGGACCTACCCCCTCTTATTTACCACTGGATGATGTTGTTTTTGCCGCAATGTCCATTCAGTCATCATATGTCCTTCTTCCTTTTATTGTGCAACTACCAGTGCTGTATTATGGGCGAATATAATTCTCCTTCTCTCTCTCGTCTAAACAGATGCTCATACGTAACCAATGAAATGTTGTTAATCAAACGATTTTGCCCTTCCATAAAATGTGCTTCATTCTGATTCATACTTTCCAGAATTGACAAACAGAGTAGGTTAGTGATAATATGTGTTTTATTGATACTAGTGCTTATGTTCGTGAAAAATCCGGGAGGGTGTAAATTCTAACGTGTTAAGTTAGTGAAAAATGCTTTTTATTGCTGCGGTTACTTGGGAGAAATTCTTTGGGAAAATGGTGACATTAGAGGATATCAGTCATGCGATAACATGCACGATTCACTGAGAAGGGTATTCTCACAAATCAGATAGACAATTACACCATTCACGTCGAATTCATGATCTTTCTTTTATTGACTGAAAACTATCTACATCACCCAGCTGAAACGATTTGCAAAGTTCACCTGATATATATATATATATATATATATATATATATATATATATATATATATTTATATATATATATCCGTAGATAGCTCACGGTTACGTTTCATACCTCCATTATTTTGCTGAACCCTGAAAGCACGGTCTTATTCTGAGCAACAATATTCGTGTCTCTACTTTGAGTTTATTAGTCCGCGAAGATAGAGCGTTCCAATTCGCTCTTACTACATTTCACCTTTCTCATGCTATAACTTGTAATTTCCTTTAACAAATGCTTTCTTCTGTTCCCATCTTGGGTTCATATAAATTCATGGTTGTGCTATTAATTTACTCACTCAAATGCCATTTGCTCCTAGCAAAAAAGGTGTCAACTATAATGTCAGGTCATCTCAACCAAGTTCCCACCTTTATCATTACTATGAAAATATAAACAAAGGAATGAATAAATGTGATGTGAAAGTTCTTTTCACTTTGGACGGGCTGTCGGAATTCGAGTGGGAGGTCAGGTAAATGTTTCATTGTAATACGCTTCTTTTAAACACTACTTGAAAATCTGCCCTTTGTTTATGCTGTAAAAGATCCGATTTTCAAATCTTTCATTACATTTTTGGTAGAATTGACGGAGGATATGGGTAAGGATGTCGTGAATATAATTTGTTTTTCAACTATTTTTCAAGTGGTCTTCATCCGCTTTCATAACGACCTTTGAATCATTTTTCACTTCAACTCTCTATATCATATCAGAGAACACTTTCTATCAGTTCTCTGAAACTACTAGAATCGGTAACGATTCATTTTTTTTAAAACGTTTTGAGTATTAGGAAGAACAAAGGAAATACACGATCAACCTCCGTCATGTGACTGATATCCTCCATTTCAGCGAAAATACTCAATGCAGCCTTTAGTGCTGTAAACGTTATGGTTCAGTGGTGCGGGGTTGCGAAGAAGACCATTTCCCACTCGAATCCCCCATCTGTAATGTTAGGTGAGTGCAAAGCTGTTAGAGTAAAACGGTTTCGAGATGCAGCCTGATTTTGGCGAAAGTTTATCTTTGACTCAAAAGACATTCCTATGTCCAAGAAGAAATCATGCTAAGCACTCAGATTATAGTAGGTTTTGTAAAAAATGGTGAGAAATAAAAAAACTTCACACAGTTTACTGGTACTAGTGATACGTCTGTTTGAGGTAACACAATGACAAACAAAATATCGTACTCGAAACATTCTTATCACTGATGTTCAGTTCTTCAAAACAAAATAGCATCACTGCCGTCGGTATAAACGTTTTGTGACTGAAGCAGAATCAATTTTTTAAATTTATTCAAAGTATAATTAAGTGTGGACTTATAAAATAGCATACAATTACTTAAGGGTAGCTTTGACTGCAACTTAACAAAAATGAAACGAGTGAAGCTGATTTTTTTGACTGAATACGCTCCAGTTTGTCCAAACGAGATCCTAATAAACAGAATTAAAGAGAAAACCGTTCATATGTGGACGTGTAAATTATAGCGGGCGGTACTTCATGACTCAGAAAGCTGAGAAGTCATACTTGTGCTTTTTACCAGTTATAGCCGCTCGTTTGTGGTAAGCCGGAAGCTTGTTTTGTGCAAGTACGGATAACTTTTGTGGAATTTCATGAAAAAACTTGCTCCATTTGGTAGCTACTTCAAATAACATGTGTCCAATGAATGACATAATACTGTACAAGACTAAGAGTGTTTACTTCGAGTGTCATACGCAGCTTGCATGAAGGACGAAGTTGAATTTTCAATCAATTTAATGTAATGTCACATAATGCAGCACCGTAAAATGTTTCGTTAATTTCAAACCCCTAAAGCTCTTTTCAAAACCCAATCTAATACAACCAAGCTGCTTTTTACCTAGCAAAAGCGTGTATTGGCGGAGTTATGAAAGGACGCGAACGTATTCCCTTAAACAGTTCAAGTAAAGCTATGCTTGCAAGGCCTCCTCGCATGGACTGCGAAGCATCCCCGGACATCCTTTTCTACGAGGTGACGAGAATAATGCACGGTCTTGATGAAAACTCGCAGTGCTAAATGTTTTTCTCACAGGGAAGTGTACCTTGTATTTAGTTTTTATACGCGTATCTCAATTGTAGGCCAGGTGCTGATCAGTACTGTATATTTTCTAAATCTGATTCGGATTTTGTGTTATGGAACGGATCGTGTGCTTCCGGGGAATCTTTGTCATGTTGTCCAGATGAAATAGCATATCTGTTGCATAAAATGTAATAATTTCTTTCATCTCAATACTGATATTCGATTCTTTTTTTAGATGAAGTGGGAAGAAGATTTCAAATTATCAAAATTTCACAAAAAAGAATAGACCATTTCTACATACACTTTCCATGGTCTTTGCGAGCCTAGCTGCAAGGCGTCGATGGAGGTCTACGGGGAAATCGTCCCCGCTTTGCAACTGGGTGAAGAACTTAAAATTGATAACACGTAATAATTTATCATTATCGCAACGGCACATCCCCTTTTGATTTATCGAATCTATAAATATTTGGTAACCGGTCAGAAAGTGCTTTTTTGTTCAATAGTACGCTGAGTGAAACATGAATGAAAAAGCAAACGATTCAATTAACAGATATAATTTGGCATAATTCGAATACGTATATCTATTGACTGAGTTAGGATCAAGGCATAGCGTGTTCGAAGCTTCCGTTGGGCATTACTTATGGATTCACTGAACACAAATATATATGTATAGATAGTGGACTACTTTGAAGGCTGTGGAAATAGTGAAGGTCATACTGAATTCCAGTTGTTTTGGTACTCAAGAGGCAACATGTTTGTTGTTGAATGAACTATTTTTCAGCAAAGCCAGTTAGGCGGTACCCATATGTAGGATTACATATGCAAAAAGAAAAACAGTAATGTGTAATTTTTTAAAGTCCGGCTGAAATCGAATAAATTCTGTGATACGGGGGTATTACGAAAAATTGCATACGTGGCTGCGTGGCGTATTGTGCACGTTGCCTCTCACCATATGTAAATGGAAAATTCACTTTCATCTTGCGATGCATGTTTTGGAGCACAGGTTCAATAGAAGGTGCTCTGTCCAGTTGACACCTAACAGACAGCAGATAAATTGAGTTGAATAACATGACTTTTCGTTCTCGTGATTACCAGGGTTACGAAGTTTCCTCTAAATGAACAGCATTTCACAGCAATATAGTTGCTCCATCTTATTTGGGACCTGGTAAGTGCTTAAGTATGTAACCACATTCATTTCGAGAAAACGCGCACATTCAAACGAGAGATAAGCGCAAAACAGGCAGCATTCAGTCATAACGCGTCAAAGTCACATAACTTGTCCAAGGCATGGTTCAATACATCATCAGCACAAGTAAATTGTGAGCAGTCCAGTAGATGAAATAAGAAGGAAATAAGCCTTTTGTTACGTGAGTCATCAGAGAGTGTCAAGATTCAGCTCCAAGGTGGTGGCTCATGACGAAGCTGATGAATCTGTCAAGTGCTTCCTAAATCTATATTGAACTCCTTGAGAGTACGCCTGATCTTGTCACTTCATCCCTGTGTGTGATGGATATTTGCAACGAGCGTTCCTGACGACACCGGAATAAAATGCGTGACAAGAGTAGCGAATTCCATCATCAATGTTGTGAAAGCCGCACTCTGCTGTATATCTTAAATTTTTAAAACTTTACATCTTTCCCTTAAAGTGTATTCAACTCGGCATGGTGCAGGTTATTTCACAACATAATTAGTACATCTAAATGTTTATTTGAACATTTACGTAGACGATTACAGGAAAAAACAATATCGACACACAATTACTGCACGCCATTCAAAACAAAACGAAAGGTTGATTTGTCACACTCAGCTAACTCTTCCTATGAACAAATCACGATATTTAACTAATCGCCCCAGAAAGGCATATAATTGACTTCCTAGCTTTAAGCTCACGATATCCATTGCATCGAAATGGATGCGGATAGTGAGCTCTTTCGCTAATATTGACAAACAGCAAGTAAAATGCTTTCCATACACTGGTAAGACCGTGTGAAGTGTCAGTACCAGTTTCATCAGTTCGAGTGATACTTATTCAACTGAAGCCAATATATGAAGTGAAATCATTTCTTTCACTAAATCAGTGACTGCAATCACGAAATCATAATCCTATGGGAATAACTGCACCCCGCGAATTACATACATTTTTAAGGACAGGCTTGGAATATAGTGAGAAAAACAGTTGAATTATGCCGATAAATAGCGCACATGCTTGCCTACTGTATTTGATCCGCTTACTACAGTGGTTATCTCCGCTCTGAACTACTTCGTCCATAGGATAACAGTAATAGTAGTGAGGACCATTTGGTGAACATACGAAATTTGTTGGGTTGCGTAGATGATTTCTCCTTAAGGCGTTATTGCCTGATAAATAAACAACCATCAAGCAACAGCTCCAGGATCCATTTATTAACAGGTTATCGATATGACCGAAAAAATATACTAGACGAATTTGGACCTTCTATGATTCAATTACATTTCGAGTTATATTGTCCATTAGAAAACCCTTATTGTTGACAAAATATTATCACAAGTTGACAGAATATCACGTGAAACATCAGGATAAACTACATTGAATTCACTGAATTTACAAAGCCCAATCAACCATATCATCTTAGTGAAAATCAAAAGGGTTAGAAAGTAGACCAAAGCGTTCATAGGAATTTATGTTGACTAGTTTCAGACTGACTATAGTGATTCGTTTGAACAGCTCCTTTATTGTTTTAAGCAGTTTTGAGTGTCCGTATTACTAAGTTGCTAACCTCAGGCCAGAGAAGAAGTAGAATCTTGAAATTTTGCTTTTTGCGAACACCGGATTGATCGATTTAACCTGATCACAATGGCCGTGGCATTGGATAGAATTCGTTTTCTTACCACTTTTGAGCGACCTTGGGGCACCCTATAGATACGACCAAATTCTTCGTTTCACGTTAGCTTGTGCCCCTATCAGTTTTGAGGACCAAGATCGCATTGTGTACCGTTCTATGTATTCCTTATGTAGGCCAGCTAGTGTAATGCTCTTGAGATGGATGCCTGTATGGAAAGCTGGATACAGTGCTTAAATGTAACCATAATGGAAAGAGTATCAATAGGTAGTGACATATCTAGCGAGAAAAACTGATTTATTGGTTGTGAGAAAGCGTTGCAAATAGTGCCTATGAAATATCCAGTGTATGCGCACCGCCACACTAAATGTTTCCCATTTTGGCAACTCTGTGGAACAAGAGTCAGTGCACCCGATAATATGGACGTGAAATAACAGCAAATGGAGCAAAGTACCGAGAGGGAGAACTACAAAGGTAAAATGTTGGCCGGGCCTTCAAATTGGCCGTGCTGTTCAATACGTCTCCGGACTGTTTTCCAAGTCGCCATCTTACCTGCATCAAGTTCAGAATAACTTTCGTTCGTTGTTATAGAAATGGTATTCCAATAAAGACGTGCCTATTATTGTGTCTTATCCGTGTAACTTCATCAGATCACTGAAAAACTCGAACTAGTTGCTGGAATGCAGTTTTAGAAAGTCAGTAAGGAAAAAGATGAAAATAATTGTTGGGAAGCTAAACCAGCGTTACCGAAAACACCAAGCTGGTTTGCAATTTGGACTTAGAAAGGAAGCTTCGTCAAGGATGTGCTCACTATATATCATAAGATCCAACTTTCAGTCATTGCTTTCTAAATTGACCGAAGTGAACTATTTTGTCCGCCAACAGAAGTACAGCAAACTGAGTATCGTTTTCCTGGACGAAACCCGGCTCCACACTAACAATAATGATGTTATAACACCAGAAGATTCTGATTCCTTTCGCGTTGAGCCCCCTGAATACGTGCTGCAAACGACGAGGAAACATCGATACTTTTATAAATGAACGATGTTGTCGTCGGAAGAGAAGTTTTGTTACATATTACAAATGACACATCAGTGACTGTGTGCTAGAGTGCAGACCTCAACACCTGCGTCATCACACATCTACTATTCCTGTTACCACATAAAGTTTCCCTACGTATTTTCCCTCCAAAATTGGTGAACTTTCTGCTATTGTCTTTACAAATCGACTGAACTCCGTTCGCTTTTCCTCATGTGTTGTCTGTGACGATTTTAGCGGAGCCAATGTGTGATTGCTGATACCCCTTGGGCTGACGAGTACTATTACCTACCCCGCCAAACCTTACGCTATCATCTACATTAGTCTCGTCACAAATAATGGATTTCTCATTTCCGACTGTCGTTCTGATCACAGTGCTTTAGAGGTTTTCAGTACAGTTGAGAATGAATGTTGATTGTAGTTCAGATTTGTGTTGTTCACTGACTTCTGAACGCCACACTCAGCGATCAGACTTCACTTAGTTTCAAAGGTTTCCTTGATGATGTACTTCAACAGTAACCACACCCGTTTCATTCAAAATGGTGACCGCAAAATGTACAAACGACAGTGTTGCCTAGAAAGCCTCACATGACTTATAGACGTGGTTGACAATTCTGACCTGAGTTTATTTTCTCACCCCAACTTCTCGTTGCATTGTGAACATTTACCAGAGGTCAGAAACCTTTGCTTCAATATCTCCTGCCCACTGGAAACATTGCATTTCCATCCCGACCGTTTCGTTTCCCTTAGCCTGAAGTGATCGCATCATGTGAAGTTGAGTCCTTTTAAGGCCAAGAATCATAGTTTAGTGAGAATTCTATTTGTATCCCTAAAAATGAGCTTCACAGACTGAATGTTTGGTACGTCCAATAGCTAACCGCCAGCCGCAGTTGCAAAAGAAACATGGAAGACGATCGTGTACCTGCGCGGCTCTATTCTTCGCAAATTATATCCGCTAGTAGAAGTTATTGAACTCATTAGTGACTTCACTGCTACCTAATACCTCGTAGTTAGCTCAAACCACGATGCTGACTCCCAGCAGAACCCCGTCACAGAAAGCATCACTTCATCAGACGTATACAAGGGGCTTACTCACCAACACACAAACCAGGCAAGAGGCCCAGTTTATTTACAAAAAACCTTTTTGAAAGAATGTGCAAGTACATTTTCCCCGGTATTTTATGGTTTGTTTGACCTACCTTCAAATCGCAATGTTATTCGGTTAATCTAATGGTGTTTAAAAAGGTTGTACCGAAGGGACTGTCTGCCCAGATCAATCTGTTTCACTAAAAACAATTTGCAGATCGCCAATCACAATCAACATTTGATGCCTTGGCCTCTCCGATCCACTCCGTTTCATCATATGTAGATCGTGAAAACCAAACCATTAGAGTCTGTTTTTCAATCACTGTGACGCTTATATTGGTACTGACAGACCAAAATGACCCTACGTACTTGTTGATTAGGGCGTCAATCCCCCCAGCGTTATTCTTTTGCCTAAAATCTTTTTCATTAGACGACAATTTACACCATAACGTGGCCCAACTTCTTCCATGCTTCCCTGTACACAAAGCCATTTCAACACCATTTTCGCTTTTTGCTCATATATCATCCAAGTCCTTCTGAGACAATTGTCTCATGGAATACGTCCATGATTGGTTTTTAGAATGCCCCAGTTTATCAGCTCTGCCATTCCCCTTAAACAACAAACAGCAAGTGAGCTCCTCAAAGAGTCATTAGATCGAATTGTAGGGAAGAATCGCGCAAAGATCTCTGATACTCTGTTTTATCTAAATTAAACCCATCAGAACAGCCACCTGCTGATATCTGACCAAAGACACTGTCATCAATGGTGAGCCAGTACTGAATGTCTCCTCCGTGGAGTACTCTGTTGTATCCATCAGCTGTGACTTTAGCTGGTCGGGCAAAGTCGTCCTCACAAAAGTCAGACAACTCACCTTTTACTTGATAGGACTCAGGTCATTTTCCACTCCGTTTAGTTTAGTAGGATGAACCGCAATTTCCTACTTTCTTCTGGAATGGTGCTATGCTTCCACGTCATTTTGCCCAGGCTGTTTGAGAAAAATTTTGGAATATTCGCCGGGTCCTTCAAACAGCTGTCTTGATACAGTGGCATCAGGTGCATCCTGCTCATCGTAAAGCAAGCCTGACTTTTCCTCGTAAAATTATGAGGCTAGAGTATACCCCTTCATCCCGATCCCAGTGATGACATATCTGCATCTGCCGCTCGATCGCAATACAAATACCTGTTTGCTCGCCTGACAGCTTATACGCCATCTGTAGTTCCTTGTCGCACTCGTTTCATCACTAACCCAAATAATATCACCACTAACCTCCTTAACTAGCTCCGTTATACACATGTTTTCATCTCCATTTTTCTTTGAGCTTTTCTTCTATTGCTGATCTTTGCAGTAAAGTTTTCATGTCGCAGCTGAATATTCTCCCTCAGCTGCACAAAGCGTATACTTAACTTGAATTTCATTGGAAAAAAATAACACAACTTCATTCAAGATGTTTCCAAGAACAGACGATCCTGTCGGATTTGGAGAGAATCACCAAGGGATAAATAAGAAAGATCTTTGGGATTGCACTGCGTACCAAACACACATTACCGGTAACTTAAAGTTAGGTGAGATTCAAAAGCGTTGCTTGGTGGCGAAGCATTTTTTTAAGTTATTGCATCGGCGTCCACATAACTAGACAGTGTACTGTAGCGTGGAATGGTAGATTTATGGCATAATCCACAGTTCCTCGATTGACTGCTTACGTGGCTCACGCTTTCCCGTCTGCGTTGAGTTTGTGGTCAACTTCCAAGTGATGCTTCAGCTTTGACCTCAGTAAAAAATGTTTCATTCGAATGCTCTGGGAGGTTCGCGTTTGAGAGAACAAACAAACATTCACGGGCGAACAACGAACAAGCAAAGCGATGAACCACCCCATAAACTGTTTTGCTAGAGACACGAATAATGGCGCCTCTCAAATCGTTGTGCAAACTGGCTGACTGAACCCATCACATAGCTCATATCACTAGAATATCATGGCTAAATGTTGAATCCATATAAAACTACTCCGAACCAATTTGCCCATCTTCTTCAACTTATTTTTGTGTGGCAACAGCTGATGATGTTTGCTTGATAATATACCGCCTAAGTGGTTATAGGGAAATCATAACCTTATTCAATAAGTTGAAATTGTTTATCATGTGTCTAACAACCGTTGTTTACGAACTATCCGATCAACAGCACTATCGGAGTTGGATCTACGTTACTCGTGTTTTTATTCACTGCAAGACTAGGTTAACTTAGTTGTTTCAACTGTTGCTTTTTTGCCGTTGATTTAGCTGCATAACCACGGGGATATCCGTATCAAATAAACTATGTGACTCGCGGTTTGACTATTTTGAATGAATCATATAGAAAATGCTTTTGCCATTGACAGGAAAAGAGTGAGTCCCATATGATAATCTAATTCATCGTAGGTGGTAATGAATACAAAAACATCCGTCGCTGTTAACCTATTTTGTTAGACCATCTCATGAAAGCTATTTCTAGTTATATTTCACCGTATGTTTATTCATTGAAAAAAAACCCAGAACATTTAGGTAGAAAGCATTACTTTGAAAAGCCTTATTCCTCTGAATAATACGCCTGCGCATATATGTGAGGCTGATTAACTGAGAATTCTCGAGAGGTGTTTTGGCGAAGCTATATCGTAATAAATCACAAATGCGCACAATTTGCAGTAGATGAACATTGTGCTGTGCACCACGTGGATAAAAAACCCTTTAAACCTAGTTGTAACAGATCGTAGGGCAAGAGAGCCTTAACTACTCACTTTGAGCATAGCCCCCACAGAGGGAAATTTTGAACTAAACAGACATCTGGGAATGCTAATCACACTGACTGAGGAGGATTTCGTTTCGAACAGTTAATCAGTAAATAGTTTTCTTGGAAAACTCCGAGCCAGTCTAAAGTTCCTTGGCTCAAATTCTGTTCCTGTCACCGGTAGCTTTCCCATTTGATAGTCTCTGATCGTGTAAAACCGAATTTCAGTACTATTGTCACCTAAATGAAAAGAGAGCATACGTAATACTGACTTTACTGAGCGGGTTCCCAAAGTTCCTACGTGTAAAGCTTCATTTTGTACGCATCTAAACTATATTGGTCATGTAAGTTGGCCTTCTAAACCCGAAATCAGCTTCTTTTATTCCAAGTTCTTTCTACGAATTTGAGTAGCACCCAAGCCAAAATAGTATTTATCAACTTTCAATAATCACGCCTACAAAAACGAAGAATGCTTTTATCCCCCAATCTTTTGAGGACCACACTCGTAAAGTGTTTGCCAGCTCAAACTGTAGGAAGTATTAGGGACATGAAACAAATGCACGGATGTGAATATGGGAGAATCCACTGGAACTTTCCTTATTAGGGAATTGAAACTGGTCGCAGTATACGAACCGATGATGTTCGGTTTACCGTCCGGTCAGCTGCTCTACCTGTTGAGCCTTAGTGTTACGGCAGATCGAGTGTGAAAACGCAAATGAATGAACAACTAAAGGCAGAACTGTTCCCATGACTCGAGCTGTGAGGCAAGAAAATACGGAGTTGAAAAACACAATTGAATTTTCAGTCCCCTGTGCTACTCCTAAGTTTCTGCACAACAAACATTTTTTCCATACATGAATAATTTAACCTTTTGGGGGCTCGAAATCGAAGTTTTTCAATATTCTCAGATAACGTCAGGATGGTAGCCCCATATATCAAGCCATCCACACCGTAGGTTGCCGTTCAGTAAAAAGACCGGATAAATTGAAACAGTTGCTATTACTGTATCTCTGCAGTCTACGTTGTGAGGCAGATTTCCTTAGGATCTCAAAATGGAACGACGATATAATAATAAGTCCGTGCTGTGATGTATTTGGCAAACGCAAAGCAATTTACAGCCTACAACCTTCCATTTCTTCATTTGCAGGTTCAAGACTGGTTTTACAAAAAAGGGAGTGGTTCAGAAAGCACAAATCTTTCTACTTTATTGGAAACTAATGGAAAAATGAGCTGCTTCCTTTGTAAGGTACTTCGAAATATGAAAGTTTGCGTTTCTCGTTACCATTTGTTATTATATTCTGAAATCCTGGCACTTGTTTGATACTGAATCCAAGGTGAGAGTTTTGGATTGCCGTGACAACAACACACGAAGCTGCTGACATCTTGAATCAAAATACGTCATGTTGTTCACAACGGAGAGGAAAAGTTTGTATTTTGTCACGCATACCATTGCAAGAACCGACCGCAAGCAGCGGAGAGTAGTCCTGATGTACGGAACTTCAAGAAGGTGCGAATACTGGAAGAATTTCATATTTTAATAATATTATTCCGTTTCTGACGAAATTATGGTCGTACAAGCAATCGATTAAAACAGTGTTTCCTCGATTTTTGATGTTTTGTAATGAGTAGTGCAGTATGTTGTAACACTTGGTTTGTTCTTGTTCGTTCAAGGTTGCTCACTAAAAGGGCTTCGTGAGAGTGATCTTACACTATATAATACACTGGGACCTATGTCGGTCAGCCAGAGATGTTTGCGTATGGTGCACGAAGGGCTGGCAATTACTTGTCGGGTTTTTACCCGCTCGAGATGACTACGATGATTTGTGTGACGAAGCAGCTATTGTTTCTATGTTCGAAATTGTCCTCAGTCACAACAAGCCCGTCTCAAACATTTACCCGCAGCCGAACAACAGGGTGTTCTCGTTTGCATTTGTTCCTGTAGCAAATTTACTTGAAACTTGAAGTAACTTATGCTTGTTCATCACGAATGGCTTATCATTCATCTGCTGGAACAAAATTACCGTAATAAATCGTGGTCGCTCACAAACAATAATTCTGCGACGCAATTTAGGAACTTCTCATTTTTAATTTCATAAGTAGATAGATCTTCGTGGTCGTGATCCGATTCTATATCAAGACCAATTAACCGAGCATTCAAGCGGAGCATTCAAGTGTTGTAACAAGGATGTATTCAGTGTGAATATGAAGAACAATACCGACGGTATTTTCCAGCTAAGTCTGAATACCTCACCAGAAATTTGCTAACTCGAAAAAAGGCATAAAATGGTATATTTCCAGCCAGTAAAAAAGAAAGTGCATACAAAGGAAGCCTTCTCAAAAGACATTGCATTTCCTCCCACTGTCAGGACTTTTATTTTTGGCCATGGTATTTACTGCGTCTAAGCAAATTTTCTATCTCACAACGTTTTTGTCACTAATTTCCAGCTCGAACTATAATGTTTATTTTGTCGACATTTTACAAATATATTCAGGACTTAGTGCATTTAAACACTGAAATTTGCAGAACGTTAGAACCTTGAGGGCGACATAACCTCAATAGTGATATGAGCAGGCTCATGTTTTGTGATATTTAAAGCTCGCTTTTTACGAAACAACAATCAAGAGGCACAAAGTTTCATGAGTAAAAAATCACCTTCTTCGTTTCAAGAATAATTACGTGGGTTTTAGACTATATACGTTTTGTGTGTTCATTCATTTTGCTTTATTTGATGTAATTAGTGAGTGAATTACCGAATGAAATTATGTAATTACGTTTCTTGTTCGCAATTATCACTGAACATTTCTTTCAGTTGATTCTATATAAATCAAGGAAGGATTCCACATGAACGGGTATTTTGAAGAATTAGCTGTAGTGTGGTATACCATGACTGGTCACGGTTCAAAACAAATAGTGTCGTAAAACTGATACTAGTGATCTCAATAGGCAGCTGATTTTCTGCATGTTATTGGTAGGATAAACCAGGACCTCTCCAGTAAATTAAATGATCGCTGCTAGAAAAAGAAGCACATTCTGCGTGTCGAATTGATCAAAAAACGTGCATCGGTGCTACGGCTTGTCAGACCGTAGACAATGGCAATCAAAGGGATACAAAAGTATGGCGATAGACTTTCTCATAGATACTTGCGCTGGAAGGAAAATCTTCTGAATATTGATAAATTGTATTATTTCTTATAAAATTCACAAAATGTGAACTCGTAATATTGGAAGAATTGTTTATATTTCTGACCTTCCATCATACTTATAAAGGGCTAGATAAAATCCTCGCATTTGAGCTTTTGATGGGTTGCCCCAAGCAGACTGGAGTACCATAGGTGACTTGCCGTATGATTGATTCTCACCATACCATAGATGGATAAATGTGAACTGATGGTTTGACTCGTTCCTCTTTTCAACACGATTCTACTCAACAAAAAGGTGACCAAATGATTTCATATTACCGGATGTAATTTGGGCATGGACTCGCCTTTATAATCATTACAACCGATTGGGATGAGCCACCAGTCTACGTTTGAATGTTATCAAATGTTTCTACCCGTCCCAGAAATCCAACACATGATGAAATGATGCGTATTACTACTGGACAACAAAATAGGTACACGATCAACTCTTCGACGTTCTACACATGTATCGTAACCCACTTCCAACCAATGCAATAGTTTGTATAGGTTGGATACAAAAAATAGGGTTAAATTAACTATAGCCTTTACAATCTGAACACTGATGTAACAATTGGAAGTAAAACATCCATAGCAGCAGCTAGTGCAAATGAATAGTTGTTCCTAATGGATGGCAAAAATAAATAATACACTAAATGGATTAGAGTCCAAGCCGTTCTGTATGCTAGAATCAAACAGGTTTTGGATTGTTCCGATAGAGCAACGCGCCATGTGGCGTGGTAAGTAGGACAATTGTCAGTTCATTCCATCGTGACGCTACCTTGAAAAAGGTTGCCCAGATTATTCGAAGTGTCGGCTGATCATAGATATTTCTGCGGAAACGTCACACTATTGACAGTATATATTTTCGTTCAGAAACATTCTGCTTCTGTTTACTGCTCAGGATGAACACGGAATTCGTAAACCGTGACAAACGCCTAAGGTGTAACGGGTACTAGGTACGTGATGCTGTGCTCTTTGAATACATTTTTTCGTCACCTGCCCGTGGTGAGCTTGCGATTGGAATTCATTCCAATTGCTTAAAACCTTATTCAATAAACTGCTTTCTTCTGTCACCTCAAGTCTATTGAATTCCGGTAATGAAATTACTGCGAAAAGCAGCCCATTCATTTACGATAATCACTCATAGCAATCAGGTCATACTGTTTCTAATTAGCACAGAAATACCCCGTCGTCTTCCCACTCTGATCTTTTCTCGTTGACTATTCGGTGAAAGTTAGGAACTCGTGTTTGGGCTCCTAAATACTTGGATTGAAGTTCATCCACTCTAAAACGACATACACTGGCAAGCGTCACAATAAAATATTAGAAAAATCAGATTGAAATGATTTTATTTACAGGTTTTTGCCTCTTCACTCCGACAAACAACGTATTTTATCAACCTCAGTGTGAACAATAGAATTTATATCTTTTTATGTTTGACTGCTCTGTATCAGACAAGAGGGAATAACCATCAGACATTTGTAGCCAAACCCTTGTCGATCGTAGCGTAGATTCTGCGAAAGGCCGTGATTACTGAACAACAGAAAAGCAGTCACCCAACTGAAAGTCTATCCAACTATGATAGGGTAAACAAGCATCCTACATGAAATAATCAAATGAACAGGAGTCATCAAATTAAAAAAAATGTGTGAACCTGAAATCATTTTATTACTGTTCTGGTCTTTTCAGATTTCAATTGTAAAGCATAATGGTGCATTCATGGGGTGCTTAGTCGTGATACGTTGTGCGTCTGTGTGTATTATGCGCATGAATGTATCCTTCTATCTAAGTGAACTAGACAAGCGGCAAGCCAGCAGTCCGCACTCAGAGTTAATTTTCACAAGCAGATCGATAAACATGATTGTTGAATGTGAACTGGTTGGGATCACTACATGCACTTCACATGTTCTGAGTGAACTGGTCATTCCTAAAAACGGTTCAATTTCCAAAAGTAATGAATCCGGTTTTGTAAAGGTTTTCACAAAATTCATTAGCTCTAGAATTAACGTATACTGACAGTCGATTTTTTCAAACACTGCTGTAGTTTGTCTAATTCTCTTTTTCGGTACGGAAAATGAAACTAGCTTCATTATTTCATACAACAAAAGTCCAGAAAGCAGCACTGAAAACGATATATGTCCACGTGAAACTGGATCATCAGCTCACAATTATCAAACGTCGATGATCAAGAAGAAACGAATGGAACCAGTAATCACGTTTATCAGAAGAAAGTGCAACCCAATTATGCAGACAAAAAATTCAAGTGTAGTCAGAAAATTAGATGAGCAATAACTTCATTCTGTTTTATTTATTTTTAACGTTTTCGGGAACACTGAGGTATGAATAGTTATATGAAATTCAACGCAAATGCATTTCAATGGCTCTGAAGCAACAAGGCGTAAAGGACCACTTGGTGTGAACCGCGGAAAATCACAGACAGGATTATTAGGGATTTCTCCAGGACATTGCTAATAATCCATAATTTGTTTCATTTATCCGAATAGCAAGTATTTTCCTGGGCTGACTATTTTGTCGTGACATAGGTTGCCATACCCTGAACCAGGAACATCGGCAGTGAAGTTATCCGTCAATTTTGTATCTGCTTTTTCACTACCAAAGGGAATGTGAAAGCCGCACGTTTGCATTCGCACATTTACAATCCGTGTTTCATTGTTCAAAAACTGGGTATCATCACTTGATAAATAAATGAATCACTGACAATAATGTAGTCCACCAAAACTACATTATCAGCATTATACTTTACACAGTATGGTATACATATTCACTTAAACCAAAGCCTCTTTACTTCATTTTGATTGATGAAATTCGCACATGTTTTAAATGGAGTGTCCTTCACTTGAAGGAAAAATAGCCTGGTGGACTTTCCTCTAAGTTTCAACAGTTGTTGGCTAAGATAGTGAAGCATGTTATTACTGGGGTGCAACATTGTATGTAGACAATATTTGCACTGAAACACCTTCGAATTTAAACAACACCTTTAGAATAGGGATTTACCATTATTTGAGTCGTACTAAATTTAGTCCGCTTCCACAATCACGCGTCAGATAAATACTTATGCTATAGAGGACTACTAACTAATGCTTCTGCTCACTCACGAAAGCTCTAATTTTGTTCAATGATTTACCTAGATTTATATTCATCCACAGACTTTGGGCGGTTCGAGGTTAATAACTTCAACACTGTAGCACATTCAACTATGTCCTGAGATTCGGATTGATCAACGATCTTGGTGGCTACATTGGGATCAGATAAAACCTACAGAAATTACATTTATTACCTGATTGATACCAATATCACACGGCAGCTTCATTGTATATTTTTCAAAAATGCTTTGATGCGAACTTTTCTAATGTCCTCATTTACACTGGTTATTTAGGTGCATGTGACTGTCCGCTTATGTGAATACAAGCTGCTGATGTAATGGGTGGCGGCTCAGTCAGCTAGTTTCTATATAGTCCTACCACTGAACCACAATTACCAAGCTCATTTTATGTCCCCCTGATCTTACCGAATGCTTATCACACCCGAAAGCTCCCGTGTTTCATATTTCCGCCAAAAGACTACTCGGCATTCCCGTCTACTTGGATGAATTCAAAACTTCTTCATGAACTCAGAATGCTCTCACTTTTCTGCGGTATTATGTATCCTAGCATACTGATTGCATTGATTGTTGATCAAATTATCTGGTGTGCATGCCCACAAGCTCAGTCAAACATCTCTTTCAGCGAATTGGCTTCGCCCTTATTCAGATTGAGCAATTATTGATGTCCGAAATCATTAGATCTCTTTAAAGATTCATTTAATGCAGCTAGTTTACTAGTGACATTCTTTTCGTTTACATATCTACGAAAGTAGATGATCAAAATGCATTCATTCTTTGCACCGGAAATTCCACGCCGTGAGCCGCAGTGAACCGATAAACTTCAACTAGCCATGCTGTTGTCAAGCTAACGAGCTGTCACAGTGCATATATCTGAAGCTTATTGACGAATCGATAAGCATTACTTATCAAAAATATGCAGATCTACTTCCGTTCATTATTATCAAATGCCCAGTCCACTAACCAAAACAGAACGAATAACCTTCCGTTTTTCAAATGCTTCACTCTTTTCCACTACCTGATGCAACTGGAGTTCCTTGGACAACGAATGGTTGGCTTCAAAACGTGATTCCAATTTTATATTGGAAGACAAGGTTTCCTGGTCACTTATTTTTGGTCTTGTATCAAACAAGTCCTAGGCAGTACCTTCGATTAGGGTGATAATGGAGTAGGCTTTATTTGGGAAATTATTTTGAGCCTCATCTAGGAGTTTGCTCAGTCACGGTTAATAGTCCCCCTGATTCCAGGTTGTGAACCTACAACTGCCGGTCAGTTCGTTCTCGGCAGTCCATAAGTACCGGCCACAACTTCCTTGAAACGTCTCAACATTTGAGTTGAATGAATGGATGAAAACTGTGAGTATGCTGGCCAATATTGTTTTGAAAACCACCGTCGATTTAAGGGATTACTATTTTTCTAGAAGTAAGTATTTCAGTCGAAATAAGTCAGAATATTGTTTTAGTTAACAAGGTAATTTCAATGACAACATCAGTTTCAAATACTTTTCTAACTACATCTTGGACTTTTTGCATGTGACCCAATTTGTTTGGATTTCGAGCTAGATGCATAATAAAACTCCAATGTAGACTGTACATGGAATGAAATGTCGTGAAATTTAATTGAGCGTGAGTAACTGCTACAAGATCCTTTTCAGGTCTCCGATTCGAACTGAACCCTAAGCAATTTAAACGTAAGAACATATGGGGAACGAATTATTCTGATTAAATGACACGAGGCATTCAAGAACAATGTAACGAGGAATATCAGCTTTATTTTGCCAATTTTGTGAGCTATCACGCAGCATGAGAAAGTCTTCTACGAGTACTGAAGACAACTCGAATAACGAAAGAAACGCCCTTTGCATGGTTTTCTTTCAAAATATCCAGGAAAACGTTCCGTTGATCAGTTCGATGGAAGCGAATCCCATATTTGACGTCAACTCGAACTGGCAAATTACAATCCCAGTAGAGCATTTGTTTTTTGAAAATCGAGAAAATCCTGGTAGCTTATCAGAATTGTTTCCTGGGGGGCAAAAACCTACCGTACAACTGTGAATCAGCGACGGGAACAAATATAGCACGTTTAGGATAGTGGATAAAACGGTGTAGCTTTTTTGATTTCCAACAAAGGACTGAATAAAAGTCCACCAAGATGAAACGGAATGGATTCAATAAACGTACTAAATGAAATATACCTTAGAGCAAATAAATGAAACAAGAAATCCAACGGTTACAGTAGTGAATAGATCAGTATCAGTTAAGTCGCTGATAATAATAGAATTCACTCTCGTAAACCCAGGCCCGTGCTTTTGACTAGTCGGCAGTGATTGGTTGGAAGGGACTTCCTGCGGTAAACAAGTCAGCTCACTGCGGTGTATGTATTTCACCAGTTCAGTTTACACAAACCCCAAAGTGCTGACCATGACGTGGTAGCTCGCTCGGTAAAGTACACTTCAAACTTTAGCTTCAGTTCCGTCCGTGCGAGGGTAAGAATCCTGCTGATGTCAGTGACTAGTATCACTTTGATCAATTCTGCATTTCTAAACTGTTTTTGCTTGATGTATCCAAAATTTGGACCAAAAAAGCCAGAAAAGATGCAAAAAACGATTGAATCAGGCCTACAATGTTCCCGCAACCGTGTTTCACAAAAACCGTAGCAATAGAGGAGAAAAATGGTTCGCATGTACGTGAACAGTTAGATGTCGTGGTCATAATTGTTAGGATTCTTCTGGATCATAGTGTTGATTTGTGGGGTTCGTGAAAGATAAAATGGAAAAAACACTAATAGCACTTTATTTACACTGGCTCCAGTATCTACCTATAACTGATATGCATGTAAACGCTGATAGTTCTCACTATTTCTCAGTCAAAATACGATCAAGGTTGATCATGTCAAGACCTGTTCCTCCTCTGTCCCGAGACTAATCCAGGTGAATGTTGTGCCACTCCTAATCAGATAGCAAACGGAATCTTCCAAACGTTGGAACCGATAATAAGTTGGCAGAAACGAGAGTGTTTAGATCGAATATATCTGCTGAAGCTCAGGTAACTACTTCCAGTACATTCCGAATAAACTCGTCCGTCTTGGGTGATTTCATCAATAAACGTACACAATGTATCTGGATATGAATTATATTTGGAAACGTCATCAAGCATCCTCGGTGCGCATTCTCGGAACCTCTCAGCCAAAGAATGAAAACAAGCTGTAACCTGAATTTCTACTCTTGCCACTTCATATAGAGCGACACGCTAATTTGATACAGCACATGTGACACGATGATGAAAGTCAGTTTCACTTTCGCTATCACTTTATTCCGATTCTCGCCCTGTTCCACCAGTTGGGCTGCAGCTTATGATGAGCAAGAGGACGTAGAGCACAGAAGGTTCCAGAAAATACATATACATGCACCGAACAAACTGCAAGTGATTTATGATATATTGATCAAATCAAAGTGAGATTGTGGTGCTACTAAATATTTTATTGACAATCATCATTTCCACTGTAACCCCGTGTGTAAACTTGGTTTGTCCTGGTTAGGCGACCAATTAGACATATGACCTCGAGAGTCCTCGAAAATCGAATCTCGAAATTTATTCTTTGCTATTTAGGTTCTTATGAACTCTCAGTGGCACGTGAATTTGGACTTCTGACAACCTGAATCGGGATTGACTTTACAGACCACGTCTAGGAGAAATTGTCATTGTTAATCTAACGCGAAAATAACGTTGTCGCATCTTCCGTAATAGCTGGTCTCTGAGCAGCATTCTTATTTCTCTCTGAACTACATTATCCATGTAATTGTCATCTTATTTTTCCACTACTCATTTTTAAGGAATACTGTGAGCTTCACAAATGATTAGATAAATGAAGGTGGAAAAAAATAAAAGTTGAAAAAACTATTCAGGTGGTAAATCTCGGACACATTTGGAGAAGTAGTTCAGTAAATTCCGACTAAACAATGAGGGCAAATATAAGATTTTGTCTGCCAGTGATTCGTGTCCATTACTATCTAAACTCACTCTAGAGCAGTTATTGGCGGTCACCCACGAATTCTGAGTATCGTCGAGTAGACTCCACTGACTACTTGTTATAGCTATGATCAGATCGTACCCTTGATGGGAGGTTTACTTGATACCGACCTTTAGATCATTTGAACGTGATATACTCGCGGAATTTCACCAATGGGAACAGTGCTTGAGCAGCCTACTATGTTTGTCGAGTGTCTGCAATGGCTATGAAAAACGGATCTCTGAGGCAGCAATATCGCTGGACAAGGTCTGATAAAATCTGGTAGCATTAGAATCTTCATTGGTATGAATGTCCAAAATGTAGTTGTCGATGACTGTGGCGAAAAGCCACTTACTGTACTCAAGCCGAGTCGGTGAAAGGTGGCAGACCATGACAGATCTGGCCCGAGCGATTAGTCGGACCCAGACCACCAATCTGGGAGGCGATCAGTGCTTTTGCCCTGAGATCGAGACATCGGACGTTTACGAAGAGATACAATGAACATGCAGTCGGGGGCAGGTTTGATTATGCTTCTGAAATATACCTCAGGTAGACTTTCCTGATCATTGGATGCATGCTGAGATGGCTAATCTGATACGAATTCAGTGGTTTTGATGGAATGAGTGTCCCCGGTCAAGCTAGGTTTTGACACTGACGGTAGAGATATGGATACTCTGATGATGATCTTTAAGAAGCTGCCTATCCCGAATGACAGTCTTTCGTTTAGGCGAGGCTAAGTTTTTGATAGCTGCATGGGTTGCTGACGGTACTGGTCTCTGAGGCGGAACTTTTACATTGAAAAAACTAATCAGCAATAGGGAATTGGTGATTTCAATAATAATAAAGTATCACTCATGTGTTACTTGCAGCTGCAGTTAGGACGCATTTATGGGTTTATATCAACAAAATGCAAAGTAGTAAGTGACTTTTCTGCCCCGGGTCTAAAACGTTCAAACAATGGTTTTCCTTGCTGAGGAAGTTTGTAGTAGAAAACAATAATATTTTTGATAATATCTCGATTATTATGAATAATTAAATGGTTCATGAACACATTTACTAACATGATGGATCTTCGGAAAACCCTCCTGTGATGCCGAACCAAGAATTTCTTTTTTACGGAACCTAATTGAATGTGCACATGCCTGCCACGAACCAAGAGGTTGTTTTGGAGTAGGATTGAAGACCCAGACGCAGTGTGGGCAAATGAAAGCAGATTTTTATCGGTGGTCCGGTGTTAGTTCAGAATAGCTGGTCATCGAAACCACGGTAAGCGCGGTAGTGGTTTTCCTTAGATGATTGAACTTGTAGAAATCACTCGTTACTCGGTTCAGAATGGAAAAACAGGGAAAGAATGGGCGTAAAATGACTACACAATCACTCATCACCTAAATTTGATGGTTCGTAGCAGTCTGCGTAGTAGAGTGTGGACTGAGATACTGGGGTCGAATTGCGCCATTCGCTGCTCAAAATATCATTCGTGGGCAAAATCATGCAAGTACCACATAGTGAATGTTCCTAGTTTTCTGTGTAGTATTTAGCGTATCACAAATATAAAAGTGCTCCCGAATAAAGATCATGAAGCCGATTTGTAGCCTTTACCGATATCCAATCTGAAATGATAGTGTTAGGCTCCAGTCAAACAATAAACGAAGAGTTGCTAAGAGAGGTTTTACATCGAAGCGCATGAGCTACTGATAAAGATGAAGTGAGATAAAACGACATGACCGGAAACTTTATTGCCAAGATAGCTAAATGAATTGGACCTTTTTCATCATAATCTTTGACGAGGTAACTTATTTTGATTTTTCCATGAGGAGTTCTAGAGTGGCAAGGTAACTGTGTATGACATAAAGGATAACATATCACTGATCAGATACTACGCAAGTTGCTACGTGACTCGTGCTCTCCACGCAAGGCTTCGCCAAACTGAACATGACCCGTTTATTCACAAAACCGAGTTCATCTTCGTTTATACACCACTAAAGATCGACTACTTTTTCGTGGGTAGCTTTATCCGATCAACTGTTTGGTTATTAAAACATGTTTGGAAGTACGGTTTGCAAACTTTATTTTCTTTCACCTTTTGAAAGGCGAATAATGCACCTCAATGTTTTAGCAGGCAGTCAGAACAAATCGAAATCAAACTACTGCTAACGTTTCTAGCAGCAGACAACCGGAATCTGAACTGTCTGAAAAATCCCCTAGAACACAATGAGAACAAACAACGTGGCGAACTGAAAAAACGAGCTCGTTTGTCCACGTTGTTTATTCTCAAAGTCCTAGTGAATATAAAATATCTCCTTAGGTTGCCATGAGAATTGACTAGTCACTTCGCAGTAAAAGAAATGACTGAGGTACAAGGATCTGCTCAAAAAATTGCTATCCAGCAACTTACATGCCGAAGAGAATGACAAACCTAATCCGGACCCCGGTTACTTTCTAATATAAGATGTAAAGTCAGACAACGACGGTGGTCGTCCCACAACCTCGGACCGGTTATTAGTTTGCATTTACCTGTGATACTTTCCTCATATTTCTAGTCACCGCTTTATAGCAACGTTTCTTTTAACCCTTAGAAAAGACGGTTATTCTTTCCCCTCGGCTTTAATAGCACCTACGAAAAGGAAATAATTCCCCATTGGAAAATCTTGATAGTCATTCATCTAAACATTTAACTAAAAATACGGTTCTAAAGGGCAACACCAACTATGCCAAAAGCAGATCACGCAGTAGCATGTCTTTACGGAGCCACAAATGATGAGGATCATTCATATGGTTAGCGGAAGCATGTAGTAGCATCGTACGACGATTTTCCAAAAGCCCTCTCATGTGACATGGACAATGGAGAACCTCATTCATAAACGACCTCAATGCCAACGAAAAAGTAATTTGAAGACGCATATAAATCATCTTGCGCACAAATAACAGACCATGATCACTGTCTTGTCAAGAGACATGGTCAGGTTTACCAAAAAAGATGATACGTCACCGAAAGATTCGAAAGAAAAATTGATGAATGATGTAACACGTGAAAGTGGGCCACTCAAAAAGGGCCTGTATCTAAAAATAGAACTTTCATGAAACAAAATTGTGTACTTGCCTATGGCTCAAATGCCTTTGATTGTATCTTACGATGTTGAAAATAATTTCAAAATCAGTTTACGACATCAATTGAGATGGCTTCATGGTGACCATCGTAAACATGCGATACATCAGTAAAATATCAGCTGAAGGCAGCAAAGCGAAGCGCAAAATCACGTTGTCCGTAGTTGGCAATGCAGCTAATATATTGTAATATATATCATAGAAAACATATACAAGTATAGTACACAAAGGCTTTGTGTATTGATATTATCACAAATAGTGAATAGATTTGTTCTGAAATTGATTTTCGGTCATTAAATTATCAATAAAAGTAAGTGATCTTCCCTCAGGCAACAGTCAAAAACGAATGATGGTCATTTTGTTCGTTTGTACAATATCATTGATGCGGTTGTCTCATATTTCCATTATAAACTATTTTGAAAGGGTCACAATGAATATCTTCCTGCATCGTTCTGTGTGACAACACCATGAGTACAAACTGTTGGTAGATCAGCGATTTTATAAAAGTTCGAATAATTTTAGGGCCGACACGTTCTCAAGTGTTTCAAAATGCTTCTGCTGACAGTGGAAATTTTATCGACTAGGAGGACTTTGAAAACATGAACCTTTTTTAGTGAAGTTGTTGTTTCTGTGACCTCCCGTTACAGATTCCCTTGATCTTTGTTTCAGTAGTTTCGCCTTGGATGTGCACATAGTCAATATAAACTGATCTTTTCCATTGACCCGATGACCAACAGTGAGCGAATTGGGTAAATTTTCTCAACAACAAAAAACGATCTTTGTCTTGATAATTCGCCATATTGTATTGCTCGATCATTTATCATGGACAAATTGGAAAAGAAAAATTTCTATTCACAAAGTCTAGCACATAGAAAGAGCCATTGTTCAAAGTGAGTTTAGACTATTAGCCAGGAAGCGTGAAATCGATTTCAGCATACGTGCAGGTGACTGACTTGGTACGTAATGACATAATTTTTACGGCATTCCTATGCGTCATTTGTCTGCAAGTACTCACACTGAGAGGTCATGGGAGAATATGAGGATCCTTCAACCTATATTTTACCCAACATAAATAATCTCATACAAACAAGTACTGTTTCGGGGGGGGGGGTGGGGGAACGACGAGTGACATCAGCACAAAACCGAATGTTTGAACCCCATGATTTGATCAATGGTTCTCTGGTGACCTGGAGAGGAGTATTCCAAATTATCTTCAGTTTTGAAATCGGTAGTAAAATAGTCCGTAATGAGTTGAAACAAATCAGTGCAATCGAGTTGAAATTCTTCTGTACTGTTGGCACCAGAAGCGGAAAAACCTCGATCCGATGGGTCGAATGGTTGTAACCAGTGACTATAAACACTGAATGTCGTTAAAATAACGTTCATTGAACACTGAATACAAAATACCCTCACGAAATGCGGATTGGACTCAGCTCAATGAACTTTCAAACCAGTAGTCATCCGTTTTTTACTAAACTTTTATCAAGAAGTGCAATGAGAACTAGAGTGTTTACCAGAATATTTGACGACAAGGTAAATAGTGTACGTGTGTTCATCGATCGTAGAATTCCCCGTGAAGAGCGATATGTTTACCCCCGGATATAGAGCATCGATCGTCAAAACTAGTGCATTTGTGGTTCAGCTGCTCAAAGACAAATAGACATTATTCATCAGTTTGTCAGTTAATGAAACGAAGAAACCTTCTGTTGAAATCAAATAATTCTCTGGTACAATATATACGGGAGCTCAATAGTATAACCACGGTAACCACGGTGAACAACTATCGAATCACATTTGTAGAAGTTTTGCGATGCTGGCCAAAAATTTTCCTTTAGGAATTGGGGAAGTAGAAACAACTAATCTGTTTTCCCTTATTTTGCGGTCGTATTTATTCTTGGTGAATATACATGAGGTGCATATTCTGTTTATCGGGCAACTATCAATCTCAACATTAGATGTTACAAATAGCAGCATTTGTTAGCAACCATTTTGAACTAACCAAGTAGGATCCATGTTGATAAACTTGCAATAAAAATGCGCCATTGGCATGTTGTGGTCCGACAGAGAAAAGCATGAATTTGTCTGAGTAAGGCAATTTTCGGCTGCTAAAATTAAAAATAAATTCCATAAACTGGTGTGATTGTTTTTCATGAATATTCTTTGACTTCGAACATGTCTGCGAATCCGTGTTCACTTACATCCATCACAGTCGGGTTACTTTCTACGAGGAGAACAATTTTATTTTCAAAGTGATCCACAAAGTTTTGTTCATTTTGAAGATCATAATGTTAGGTGAGCCTATCTGGGATTCTCGCGACCCAAAGATAGCGTGACACCTCTAGACGATATCTCCCCACAAGGGAGATGTACCACAAATGCTATTGAGGGTTGTAGTAGATATGGACATATAGGGCTGGATTCATGGTTAGCCCAAAGTAAGTCTCAACACCTCATCCGTGATAAAACTCTCCCAACATATTTAATCGCCATCTCTAATGGGTCTCGAAGTCAACTAATGGGAAATCTCAATGTTCATTTTTACCGGGTAAACTGTTTTGTACTTGAAATAAGTCGAAGGTCGTACAATGTTTTCTTTTACAAAGTTATGGACTAGTGCGCGGCCACATAGACCAGCCATCGTTAGGTTTCAAATGCATCATTATTATCAACCAACAGTTTTTAAATTTTCACTCAATGATGGATTGCATCGGCACGCAGTAGTATACTGGTTTGTTTAGCGCAGTAAAAGCTTGTGAGACTTAAGGGAACAATGACATAAAAACGGGAAATAAATAAAGGAAGCATTTTACATTCAAAAACAATAATCCGCACATGTGTTTTGAATCAAACGACAACATGCACTAACTTTAGGTAGCGCTGGGTTCTGAGGAGCCGCGGTGAGTCAGACTGATAGCAACGTGGACGATGTTCTATAACAAATTGAGTTTGATTCACATCATCGCTGGTAATTTTCCCTCTAGCGATCCTTTACTGGTCACGGACCACTGCTGTACAGCTGAACGTTGTTTGATAATTGGATAAGTAAATAAAAATGAGTATCATCATTCTCGTTGTAATTGATAAACCCAAAATATAGAGGTTATTCAAACAAAGCTTAGTTACTATGGAACTTGTTGGAGATTATCGATGATCGTATGCACCAACTAGAATGTAAGAAAGAGGGTTTTTTGACGAATGATGATACTTACATGTGTTTTTCTTACTGCACTGCATTTTCTAATCAACAGCCAAGCGGGTTTTCACAAAATTATTCCTCGCTGATACTGGAAATGCCCGTTTGTCCACCGTCATGTCTTACTGTTTCAGGAGTTACGAGCAGTAACTAAGCAACTTGTGAAAAGGGAGGCTTTCCGAAATCCATGTGACACCTCTGCCATACTGAATTTCTCCAGAAGATGGAAGAGATGAAACTCAGTCAGCATCCATATGTCGCAGCCTGCTGATCAGATTAGATGTAGCCGTGACAGTAACCGACTCTGGCAAGGCACAAACAGGTCAGTGGATTGGATATAGAAAATTCAGTTTTCCCAAATTATCATTGTCTGGTCACAGTCATACTCCGTCGAACACACCCGTGATAGTCATTTTGCAGATAAGCATAGATCCACTGGATGAATTCTATCCCGAACGATCGGGGGTTTCGCTCGGTGGTGTGAAAAACATCGCACCTCACAGTGCAGCCATCACCTACCAAAGTTGGACTTGTTTGTATTGAAAGGATGTTGCCTCATCTATGTTCAGCTCGCTTGTGTCAGTGAGTGATGCTGGGTGTAGGTTTCCAAACGTGAATAAATTATTGAGCAACGTCGGATATTTGATTGGAGAGAGAAAAATATCAAATCTCAGGTAGCGGAGTAGAGGAAGTTTTTCTTTGTGGACAGTTCTGTCAGATTTATTTGATGAGTTCACGCCTCACTTCCTTGTGCGTCATACAGTTGAGCCAAATGCTATTTATTTCAGTCTCTAAAGAATGTGCTGCTGTGTGAGCAGCCACGAGATTTTACCTGATCAGAAACCATCAACCTTCTCATGGAAGCAAATTGTTCTCTGATGTTGAGCCTTTACATCGTTTTATTCCCATCCGTGATTCTAGATGAACCAGTTTGCTTGTTCAAATGTGCAATACTGGAAATGTTCCATTCACTTCACTCAGATATACCGAAAGCAATAAAATCTCGACCACCCCTAACTATGCGAACCGACATAGTGAGAAGACTCAGATTTCATCACATCTCGTTATTTTATAGCAGAATTATTTTCTATAAATTCATTGTATAACACACGCATTACTTAGTAGATGTAATATCAACCAATCAGAATTGGCTTTTGTTTAACCTGTTCACTGCGTTTCTGATTGGCTGAGGATCTTCATAGTAGGTGGTTTCAGAGATGTACTACGTCTTGTTTCTAAAACACTTGCTGAATTACCATATGTTCGTTTCAAGAAGACAAGCTGACGGCTGTTTTGACTGGCACAGCAATACCACAAACCTTAGTACTACAACTGTCATCAGTAGCCGTATTACATTTTCGATGCTCCGTGGTGTGCCTGGAATCGATGAACAAACAGAACACGTCTTGCTTATTTGCTCCATGTGATTCCATCGAATGAATGTCAGTTTACCAGAACTGCAGGAATATTTTCTTTGGAAGAGGTTGTCTATATCGTCACTTGTAAGCAGCTCAGTTCACAGTTCTGCCGCTGGTACGGTCTGCCTCATGGAAATACCTGGAGGAGGTAAGGTGGGCAGCCGTCACAGAAGACTCGGTGGTAGGATTCGATATCCCTGTCGACTATCAGGAGTCGATTTGACCGTTCAAAGCTGCAAAGCTCCGTACTGCTACTGGAAAACATCTACCGGTGCAGAAAGTTGTTTTACGTCTGCTCCTGAACCGTGGATATGCTCCGACTAGCGGACTCAACCCGTGAACTTAATGCATTTGGCTGGGATGTGTAAGTTTGAACAATGGTGGATAGTAAAAACAGAGAATAGACAGAGTTTGATAAATCAGGGTTAGAAGTGTACAACGCGAAATATGTATAGTAAGGATTTGAGTGAGTCAAGGGATTCCTCTGGTATTGTGATTTACCCCGAAGATATAGTTTTCACTTCAGCATATGAACTCTGATCAGGAAGAATAGATGGCTGACTCCCAGGCCTTAAAACACCGACGATTTCTCTTACGGGGAAAGATTTTGTTGTCACTTAGTTTGCTGGCTCCTACCTTACCTTACTTTCTTCGAGATTTCTCGGTTATCAAGATTTTATCGAAAATCTGCGCTATTTTCTATCGGCGAAACGCCTTGCCTGCATTACCTAATAAACGTTCTGCTCTGGATTACGAGCCACAACCACTGTGCTCCCGAGGTCAAATTTGTTTTTTTGATCATTTTGGACAATCTCTCAACGACAGTGGCTTTTGACCAACCTGGTACAGCAAGTAGCAAACAACAGAGCTGCTCAATACACCTTAGGAAGACATTCTCGCAAAGTCAGCTGGTGTGCCTTGATTCATTCAGATGGGATTTCTTACAGAAAGCTCAAAGGTTCATTAGTTTGGCACATTAGTGAAACATCCTAATCTTTCCGCTGTGGTCTCAACTAGAAAAGCACACACGGTGCTTAGCTGCTGTTGACACGCAGACGAATAAAACTTAAACGATATTGGACGATTAATTTTTTGTCGAATGTTCCAAAGCACTCTTCACAAATGTTTATCCATATCGCAGCTGACATCTTGATCGTTTCGTACTATCGTTGTCTCCCGGTCAGCACCTAGCTGCACAGCTTCAACTGCACCACATGACTCACTGTATATCATGGAAATACTCCATACCTTACCCGTGTCTTCTCGGTTTACCGTCTGAAATTTAGAAAAAAACAACATATTATTGGACGAGAGGCACCGCGACTGAGCATCCTGTTGTTTTATCAATTTATATTTGATTTTACAGCTGTGTAAGCTTTTCACAATAAATTATTCACACATCTTCCGTACGCGGTGCATTGGTTGCGCTCGTGGATTCCATGCACAAACCCGCATTTCCCCCCATGTTATCTATTCAACATATCTAGTGTCTGAATGAACAACACATCATACAGCTAGTGTGACTGAAACCTGTCCTCTCTGAATATGGTAAATCAAGGGATTACCAAGAATTTGAATTGAAGATGACTCCAGGGTTTTGATGTTTATTTCAACCAGCTAGTAAGCGCTTTCATCCTTTCTAAGCGTGACAAGAATCAAGGTTCCAGTGAAACAGGTATGCTGAATGAGCAATCGAGATTGAGGCTTGAATGCTAAAACTAGTCGGGATCCCAATGCTCCATGCTGCAGAAAACCTTTGCTGAATGGGCTGACGAACTAGTCTTTGGCATGCCACATGTGTCAGCTAACTGGGAGCCACCAAAGCAAATGCTTCGACTTAAATTGTGGCTAAAAGTATTTTCCTGTCAATAGCTGTCTCGTAAGGGCTCAAATTAAGTTTGAGCTAGATAAATTATGGAGCTAATGAGAACCCTTGGTGATATAAGTCAGTATTTGCACACATTTCGTGCATTATTTGTAACAGATATATATATATATATATATATATATATATATATATATATATATATATGATGACTGAAATTTGACACGGCGCCAAAGCACCGACAGTAGATACAACAACAGGGAAAATTTAAGCACAACAAACCGAGAAATAGTTTTTAAGGAAGAGGAACATTACTGTATGATTTTACCTCGTCATCTGAATTTTTTGGGGGATATTTTGTCATTATTTTGTTGGAGAGATTATTTGTTTTTACGAGTCATGTGATTTCAACAGAGAAACAGTGCAGTATTGGTGCCATTGATTTATTTCCTGATACATGTCATTCAACGTATCTTATCACCAACATTCCCCATCCAGTGGACCCCAATCAGGGAGGTAGGAAGTACCAAACGAAGACAGTGCTGATGTCAGCTTCTTCATACCTCTGCGCCAATTCACAGTCTGACCCCCACGTCGCTCTTTCCATCCCTGTCCAGCACATGTAAATAGAGCACAGAAAAAATTCTTGCAGGCAGGCATACGTATAATGTGCCCGAGCCGCGGGAGACCGTTCACACTGGTTTTCTTGATTAGGGAGCAACTATCTATGCCCAAAACATGAAGGCGCACTGGTCGGTACTCAATCGACGTTCTAATTTGACGCAGTTGGACGCATCGAAAAAGTCGTTTGGTAAACAACAATGATGCTGAGGATCCTGATAACCAGGTCTCGTCTCGTAAAGCAAAACACTACAAACTGCGGCACTCATCTTTCATCAAAAAGCTGAATGTCACGGAGGGGCTTCACGTGTTGTAGGCTTTTGAATGATATTCTGGTTTTCTCTATTAATCATGTAATCTGCTACTTAACACCACTTTTATGTCGGCCAAATCTTGCTGATCACAACAGCTGATGCATGCAAGTGTACGCTTCTGCCACTGATCCAAAAGCACTGCACTTGGAAAGCGATAATGCATGCCACATCTGGAAACCTCCACTGTCAAGCGGTTCAGAGCGTGTTGTGTTGCCTGTGCACTGTCTTTGTGTGAGGCTATGTCATTGACATATTTCTTGTCAAACATTTTGTTACCTGGGAGATTTTTAACACCACTAGCTAGAAGACCAGACCACAGAATGGTCTTAACGATGAAAAAAGCGAAGAAAACACAACATTGGGGAAACTTATCAAAATCCGCTGAACATGACATAACACATGTGCCCTAATCCGATCTAAGTATTTTTCGACGAAATTTTTGACTGATTGCAAAACGGACTTGAAAATGAACCAGTGATAGTTGATGTCACCGAATGAGGTCAATTCTATCTTACTAGTTATTGATCTTTGGAAGATGGACAGTCGAGGTGTAAGGGGAAGCTTGTCGTAATCTTATCCCCGCTGCAGCTTGCGTTTGGAAAGTAAACCGAATCAATTTTGCAGCAAGGCTAGAGCTCAAGTACCAGCAGCCATATTGTATGGAGTTCCGACATCTGTGGCACATTTCGATGTGAATTATGTGGATCTTTCGCTTACTGACAGAAAGTCGATGTTGCATGTCGTCCACCCGAAGGAGCCTCCTAAATGTTCTTCATCCGACGACTACTGTTCTCCTCTTTCATCCAGGTCTACCCCGAAAGATACCCCTTTCAGTCCGGATATACGAAAGAGGTGGTGGAGCTTTTAGAAGAAGTTATCTTTGATTGCATCTGGGCTGCAATCAGTGGGTGTGCAGGTACAGATGACAAACAAATAGCATTCACTGGGGTGACGACGGCTCAGTTCGCAGGAGCTATCAAGTCTCACAGCGCGCAATCCGCTCTCTACTGAAATCCATTTTGGCAGTGCTGCTTCAGCCCTCTCACAGAGAGCAACGCAAGAGCCGGCAAAACCAGAAGTCCTAACCTAAGATCCCCAGAAAGTCTTGAGTGAAATGTCACACTCGGATTTTATGGGTAACAGTCGAATGGTGGAACTGGAGTTGCGAATGCAAGTTTGTTGGATGCAACACATATCGATGGCAAGGGACTCGAATGTATCAGAAAAACAAGCCTGTTGTCCAGTACGCACCAGGATTCACACGTGAAATTTGAATAAGCCTGCTGGACATTGAAGACGGAGAAGGCTTTCGCGGAGAGGTAGCGGGTTTAGCGAGACTCGGAAAAAAGTCGTGGAAGGTAGAGAGATACCACTGTTAATAATTCCACAGGTATCACTAAAGTGGGCCCAGCAGGACGTGGTACCTGTAGCTGTTTAAAAGAAAAAAACTGAAGAAAGAAGGGAACATGGGAGATTACCCTTTTTGTGTGGCGATAGAACGTTGATACATGCGTGCGAGAGAACCTTTAATCATTTTGTTACGGAACTCTCTCATTATTGCTAGTTTTTTTGGGTGGCTGTACTATTTAGTCTCTTGATCCGAAGTGGGCTTTTTTGTACGACAACATCTCTGGAGCCTTCTGAAAGGCTGCAACGTTTTCTGAGACGAGGCAGTGGCCAATTGGTAGTTCAATGAACTCTTCTGAGAAACTTCGTCGGGTAATTGGAAAACGGCAAGTGGCGGGCGGCACTCACAACGTCATGGTGCTGTTAGTCAATTCAAGTGGCGTTTGAAAAAGACAGCAAAAGCTGAAATTCCACTGCAACCTCAAACACTCCCGTGGACCGTCGAGGACCGCTTAGGTGAGGAGTACACCGTATTCACGTTTACCAACAGTAGTGGCGCTTCCATATCTGGTGACACACCAGTAGCGTACAGCTCTGCTATCCGCAGTCAGGGCCACATGAGAGGTAGTTTCAAAGGTGTAGTTTTTACAGCTGGTTCATTTATTTTGAGTCTTTCGGACGAGTGCTTTTTGCACAAAACAGCCTTGCGGAAAGTTTCAACAAGTGATAATTTTGAGGGTACTTGGACCGTAGAGCATTCATCCCTAAATAATGTAGGTACTTAAGCCAAATAAGAAAACGAACAACAGACCGTTACAATGCGCTTCAGACAGTCTCACTATGCTTTCGATAGTATGATAAATCAGAAGTAGAAAATTGCCAGAATACAGTAACAAAAATCCTCTGTTTGTGGTATTCACGTAGTTCTGACAGTTGGAAACAACATGAGTGCACATTTGTTGGGTTATGCTTCAATGCTGGAGGCTAAACATTCCTGGTATCAGCACCACTCTCACGACACATGTTGGTGAGGCGTGCACTGACGGAAAAAAGGGACATATTTTGTAATCGTCCGGTGAACCCTTGCTTATAATTCAAAATCGCTGGTGAATCTACAAGACTTAGTGCGATTCCCTTCATATAACTCAGGTTGAAATAGTTGTAAACACCTTGAACCGCTGTGCTCACTCGTGTGTTCCGCGAATATTATTGTTACAAATATATAATACCACGTTGATGGCAAATACTTTCTTTGATTGATCCCTTGAAAATTCAGTACACTCATTGGAGCATACCTTGTCATAATAATTTCCGACTGGAAACTCAAAGATGGCAAAATTTTCCGGAATGATTTTACATCATCTGAACTAATGTATTGGGCACTTAGGGGCAATCGGAGTACAACTGGCTACGTGGATTTTCGAACATAGACAAATGAGCGAATATGGTAACAAGAAAGACTTTATGGATTTCCACTTACGAAACGGACAGCTAGTGAGAATAATTTTGAGGTGGATCATTATTTGTTATCCAGCTTTGCTCCATCTCGTGGGACTTCACATCAGTGGTCTAAGCCACTGCGTGTTGGGTGTCATAGTTTAACAATTAGACACAGCTCTCCATCCAAAACGATGATTCTGGTAGATACTGCGATTACCCAAAAGGGGGTTTTCGCCGTTATCATTGTTCTCCAGCACATCACACGCACGTGATTGTAGGTCCATAAATTGGATGAAACATGCAAACAGTTTAAATTAGCTGGTGTTGCTTCGTAATTTTTCATGCGCTTTAAGGTTGACCACACTGGTGTCCACCTAACGAACCACTAGATAGTTTTAGGAAGTGATTGAGCAGCAACGACACATGACAACAAATAACTGTTATGTATCAACAGGTTTTGAGCAGACAATACTACGCGTAATTCTTTTATCAGGATTGTAAGAAGATGATCATGGTGGGAATGGTTTTTCGTAAAGTAGTAATGCATGAACTATTGCAATATCTAATAAACGGTCAATAAACGGAAACTGCATAAGTGATTTCTTCCTTGGACATATATTAGGAGCTAATCACGTGATAAAGCCTTGGAATCAAGGGGAATCCCACAACGGGTGCCCACTAAATTTCCGTTTTTTAAACCGTTGCAGTTAACTATTTTAGTTGTGGAATCTCACAGACAAAGTTTTATTATGGTATACCAGACTATTCTTAGAAACCTTGTTTATTCGATAGTCTCTTTATGTAGCCTCAGTTGTTCAGTGTCCTTTGGTCATTTTGAGATTGTGAATGAGTTCCCGGGAGAGAGAAAGTCGGTAAAAAAGGAACTGTTTTGCTTTATTTTGCCCGGCTTCGTAGAACAACTTCAAAATTTTCGAAAACCTAAATTTCTCAAGTTTTAACGAGGGTGTCTGTGTCTCATCCCATTCATGATAAGCGAATGAGATCGGACTATAACTAATTCAGCTTTTCAATTCTACCAGACTGAACAACGATTTCCATACCAATGCTCGTGGATCAATCAGGTTTGGGGTAGGAGTTATTCGCACACATAACCAAATCTCACTAATACCAGCACAGTTTTTTCCACCAAATGATTCGACAAGTAATGTGCCCTTGGATGCCTCATCCTCGATTCGGATCAGCCTGAGCGACGTATCATATTGAGCCCAACATCGCAACACCTCTTAGATGTGAAGTGAGGTTTGAGCGTGTTAGCCTGCAAAACGGAATTTCTCGCCCAACCAGAGGTCCCGAGATCTTCGGTGTCCATAGATCCGTCTGTGCTTAGAACGCACATATAAAGATGATCATTGACATTTCGAATTCCTGTGTATTCAACGAGACAAAAATTTAGCGAGGTGGAAAGACCAACCGAAGATTACCAGTGGGGGCAGTTTACCTTGAGACTTTGATCTTCATCAAAAATTGATACTGAATGTTTCAACTAGATAGTGTCACGGCATCTCTATCCCCACAAAAAGAATCCAGAGGCAAAAAAGATACAAGCCATTCCTGATGGTAAATAATATGAATTGCAGGGAGGACGATAGTACCAGAGAAATGTCGGGAGAGCAACAAGGTCTCAGAAGGTTCACAACTGAGACGCCCATGATAGGTGAGTCCATACATTGGTCACATAACCGGGTGTCCTATGGTCCCGTTATTTCGTTCCATCAGTCTACCAGGATTATAATACTTTGCTCTGTTATGAAGTTTCTATAATAAGTTCATTATCTTAGCCTACTTGGGAAGAATTGGAATATTTTAACTTTTTACGAGCTGTAGGTGAATAAGTCAACGGTTAAAGCTGCCAATACTTTACCAGAGAAAAACTTTTCAAAACAGTAAGATTATATAGCGATCACGATTATGCCTGTTGGCAAGCAGGATGCCAGCTGATGCTAAAGTACACAAAACTTCCAAGCGATTTATTGAAGAGAACTAGTATCACTGGTATTTATACCGGTATGCACGTAAAATGTAGTCCAAAGTGCTGGGTAGTACATCATAACATATTCCCATAATTGGAGAAATTTGTATTCGGTCAACAAATGCCCAAGGCGACCAGATTTCAACGCACGCACCGAAACGTTTACAGGGGCAAACTGATGAGAGGTGATATGAAACCAATCGGACTTCAATTGTTATGGAAATGACTAGTCTGTCGTGTGAAACGATATGTACGTTTTTATCCTGTTATTACGGATGTAGAAAAGAAATATTAGGAGCTCCAAGAATTTTGTTTGTTCTTGTCAGCTCCAAACGCGCCAGTGTGCGTTGCACCTATTATTTCTTTATTTCACACTGCTGTTTATCCACAATAAGCGGACGCTGCTTCTTATGTGTCTGATAATGGTTAGTTCGGAGTTTTCCACTTCAGAGTTTAACTTTCTTCGACGAGTCAGAATGTTTACACTTGGGGCCATGAACTTCCTACTTCAACGGAAAATTAAATAAATTTGTTACACTTTCCTCGTTCTCTCGTTTGAAACAGTGTATTTATGCCCAAATTCATCCTGAGTGTCCTTTGTTCGGATCTCACATTTCTATGCCCGTGTGTGTTCGACGTGAATGCCCAGAATCACTGCGGTCAGTAGGCCTGCAGAATTTCACTTTTGTTTCGTTTATTTTACTTAACGATATTCACTAATTATAGAACAACTTCCAGTAGCACTTCTATTGATAATACGACCGTTAAACGAGGGAAAAGAGGTCGCGAATCAAATAGACTCAAGCGGAAGGAATTGATAAAGCCTGAGACGCCTCTAGAATCAGAACAAGAAACTTGGAGGCAACCAAAAGGGCTTAACAACGGCTCACAAATTTTCTTCCGCAAGGTTACCTGAAATGTACTGACGTATCACAATGGTAGCATCAGCGAGTATTCTATTGGCTTCGGATACGGAACGATATTCAAAAAGCCCAGATGAATCTGAACATTTCATCTACTAAGACAGGGAGTGGATAGGATTGTTGAAGAATAAGCCCGTTGAGAAAGCTTCACAACTGATAACAACAAATCTGAGGACGAAATTCCAAGTGGATACAAATTTGGCAGCGAGTCACCGGTACTCTAAAATTTGCGGTTACTGACTTCTAGTGAATCCGAAATAAATTCATGCGACATTCGTTTTGATATTCCAGTAGCTAAAATGTCAGATTCTAAGTATGACTGTCAGTTACATATTATGTGAAACGTCTAATTATTTCAAATGCGGATAGTAATTTGATGATGATTCTCTAAAATATTGGCTTTGTTTACGAAATATGATGAAGTTCCGAGGAATGTTCTACGACGGCTCAGACAGCCCCTTGTGATTGCCGGAGCTCACATAGACAACTTGGTGGACAGACCAGTTATTAGGTTCATTGATCCACTGCATTATTGAAACAAGCTGGTAAAATGAATAAATGTAACGACACATTTTGAAGATTTGTTCACCTATATGATTTGAAAGCCTCCAGCACACTAGCCACGGCAGTCAAAAGTCCACCTCAACTAACACTATTGAAATAGTCGGAATGCGCATTGTTCATTCTTCGGCTTGGTAGAAAGCCGACCCTCGTCAACCTGAACAATACCGCTTTTTTCTAAACCGATGAAAGTAGAATTGGCCGGAGGTGGTGCGAGTGATTGCGCCTAGCATGTTGCTGATAGATTGTCTCATTCATTGAAGCGGACAGCACGTGATCAGCTGACCAGAATGGCCGATAAGTGAAGAGCTAGTCAGGAGATCAACGGACAAGTCAGCGGTTGACATTCGCCTGAACCGATCAAAATTTCGGTCTCCATTTAACTTCCCTAATTGACAGTGTTTACTCAGTCGAAACTTCCCTTCGAATAAATTTTGTGGTTGTTGCACCATATAGTAAAGTAAAGGGAAAATAGATAAAAGATGAACCCAAGGCAGAAGAGTTTAGAATCCACTATGACGACCGTTTTATTATCGCTTAATTGTGCAACGGCTCTTGACACGTCAACTAATAGCTCTCATGGACATTGTCTTCCGGTTGTTTTTTTCATTTTACTGAAGGTACCGTCAGTATTCTATTATCTTTGAGATGCATTTGCCCAATGCTACAATTAGAGACATAGTTAGCCATTCGAAAAATAGGTGCTTCTAGTAGGATTATAAAGTAACTATCCAGAAAGATAGCCTCATAGGGTAAAATCTCAAGTAATTTGAGATAAATTTCATTAAGTAGAGGTATGCCTATCTGCAAATTGACTATCATGGTTATATTCAACTGAGTTTGACCTAAACCAGGTGGTGATAATTTGGGAAAACTGTGAGTTTTCTACCCTCACTCCACTGACCACATTTCAAATGTGAGCTGTTCAATTCCAACGGATTTCGATTGCATTCTCCTTTACTATTGAAAATGTCGACCTGTTTGGTTCCAATGTTCTTCATCAGTTTTCACTCTTTTATTCAACATCTTTGACAGCTCAGACTTGCTGTGGCTACGTATTACATAACCGTACTACGACTGAATGTACACATCCCATACGTGATCAGCCAAACTTCATGAGCATGCCATAACATATTCAGCTGATACGGGTTGCATGAATACAAACATATAATGAAATAATGTAACCAAAACAATTAATTCAACTTCCAGACCATCACTTTAATTTGCTTTGTGTACCAAATGTTCTACTTCCACAGTGCCATACGTCCACCGAATGGTAATTTCGGGCAAACATATGGGCGAGACTGACTCGAATCAACTGGACCCATCTAGGTGTGCCCTATTTCCTGACTTCGATGCATTTTGAAACACCAGTTTGCATTGAATTTGCAATGAGAACAGCAAATCAAATGGGAACAGATGTTTTATAACACGGTCAATGAGGGCATGGATGGGAAAGAAAAGTGGGTAAACGAGTGAGCTGCATTGGGATAGATCACCACATAAAAGATGGACACTATCTGCATCGTTTTTGTGGACAACCGTTTCACAAGCAGCCGGGTGCTACTCGTACATTCTTGCAAGTAGCTCAGTTTAAGGGACAGTCGACAAGTAATGGATGAAACCCGACGAAAATTTTTAAATTTTTCTCACGTATGCCAGAAAATACACTTGAGTAGATGAAGAGGAGATAACAAAAAACCTACCCATAAGGAAAAGTGAGATATTACTCTTTTTAGCGGAAAAATGTCGATTATTTAGCATTTGGAAATGTCGTCGAGGTAACTTCTTCAGAGAATTTCAAATGCGAGATGACAACTTCAATTTCGTTTCGACGGTGATTCCTGAGTATCTAACAGAATCAACTGCAGGTATTGGTTTCGTGTAAAAGAGGAATGAATCCAAGGAGCAAACGGGTCCAGAAATGCTAGGTACAAGATAAACCCGACTGAAGAGAAAAACGTTAAAAATATGAGACCAATTGTTTTAAATTTTTTTGAAATCCAAGAGTTAGGAAAGGATTTAACAAAAAGGCACACCATCGGCAGGAGCATCGGAGGGAAAGCAAATAATGAAGTAGAAAATAAATAGGCGGAAGTGAAGGTCTCCTAAATAATCTACCACGGATTTGGAAATTATTGAAATACAGTCTTGTGCTTTGCGTTTTATCAGTAACTAGTCATACAACTACACTTACGAATGCTCGGGACCCCAGTAAACTCACAATAGATTGCGAATGCCAATAGCGCATTTTTATTGCACGTTTCTCAACATGGATCCTACTCGGTTAGATAAAAATTGTTGCTAACAAATGCTGCAATTTGTAACATCTTTCGTTGAGGTAGATACTTGTTCGACACACAGAACATGCACCTCACGTATGTTTACCAAGAATAAAAACGACTGCGAAATACAGGAAAACAGATTAGTTGTTTCTCCTTTTCCATTTGTAAAATGAAAGTTTCTGGCCGAAAAGTATCCCGAAAAATGACCAGTGTTGTAAAACGTCTACAAATAAGTATTTCGATAAATGTTTACCATGGTTACCGTGGTCATACTATTGAGCCCCCGTATATATTGTACCAAAGAATTATTTGTTTTTAACGGAAGGTTTCTTTGTTTCATTAACTGACAAACTGATGATTGATGTGTATTGGTCTGCGAGCAGCTGAACCACAAATGTACTAGTTTTGACGATCGATGTCCTTTATCCAGGGGTAAGCATATTGCTCCTCACAGGAAATTTTACGATCGATGAACACACGTACACTGTTTGCCTTTTCGTCAGGTATTCTGGTAAATACACTAGTTCTTATTCCGCTTCTCGATAAACTTCAGTGAAAATGGCTGACTACTGGTTAGAAAGTTCATTGAGCTGAGTCCAATCCGCATTTCGTGAGGGTATTTTGTATTGAACGTGCAGTGAGTTTTACTTAAGGCGGCATTTATTGGTCGTGCCATTTCGGAAGAAGACCAATGCATTACTTCCTACAAAATCGTTGCCAATTAATCACGACGGAGACGGCTGAAGCCCCCTTTGAAGCAATACTACGTGGCAGAATACTGCACGTACAATTCTTTGAACAAGAAAATGTAGAAAACTGCAGGTTCAATCTTTCCTGACCTGATTAGTGTAAACTGGTTTATTCACAATTCACGGGGAACTCCGGTTGCAGTTGCTGTCGATTTTTTTGAAATAAAAAGCACATAAGTTTATTAGGCGAACGACTTTGGAAGTGAAGTGGAAGATAAGAAATGATTGCTTAGTGACACGTTTCCATACAACCAGGCCAATAGGCTAAGGTGACACATATGTACTCCAGTTTTCCAGTGTTTTCACAATTGTTATTATCTGTTGAATGCGTTCCACGGTCCGATTTTAATTGTAGTTAGATATCCCTCTTTCTTATACTATCCTTACATCCCACGCATATTTTTAATGTTTTTTGCGAAATACGGAACTTCACTGGAAGGGTTCCACTATCGATAAGAGTAGGCAATTTTCATCCGAATTAAGCTCAGCTGGGTAATTTATTTCTCGAACGAACTTAAATTGTCAAAGTATTTCACAACATAACTTTACTATTGCCGTTTATGTGCAAATAAACAGAAAATTCAGTTATTTGGCGCAAAAAATGCAATACTGAATAAATGATGGCCGAAGCGTACCGTTTTCTGGTTTGTTTCATGTTGGATCATCAACTCAATCTATTGTTGCTACAGACAATATGGATTTGATACACCTTGTGTCAATGTTTATAAACACTGTTAACAACCAATAAACCCATTCGTCAGAAGTAATACCTCACCTGGTGCAAAAAATACAGAAGAATTCCGACTCGATTCCATTGATTTGTCTCAAATCGTTCGGGAATATTTCATTACCGATTTCAGAATAAAGATAATTTGGAATACACCATTCTAGTTCTTCACATAGCCAAGTGGCGCATTCCTGACACCACTCAACTATAAGGGCCACTGAAATCATACCCATTAGGAATAAATAGTTGTTTTTTTCCACCCGATGAGTGATACCTTTTTTAATTCACTGTATTTATAAAAGGTTAGTGGAACGCTGAAATATGTCGAAGATAAATTGAATTGAATATGTATATATATATATATAAATGGAATATTGTTTTCGGTGAATTAATTAGTCACTTTCGATTATTAGTGGAACAAAGGGAGGAATGAGACGATTTTCTACGATTACTTGAGCCACGTAAAAGATGGAGAATTTTGGAGCAACCCGGAGGAGAATAAACAAACTTGGATGGGAAGTGAAAAAACATTGGTCAATGTTAGCTTGCATGCGTACAATAGATTTGCTCGAAATTCCAATACCGATGGGCTGCAAGTTTGAAGAGAAATAATTCTCTGATGAAAAATGAAAAGAATTTTCTTCTCCACTGAAGTGATCCAAAATGTAATAAAATCCCAGTGCTCATACACAATATCACTGTCGTATCGTCCTACGGTCCACTATTTTGCTGACGAAATGACTTGGGATGTTATACACAATCGTAATTGTCACCTCTAACTCCAGGTGGCAGTGCGTTGATAGCTTCTTGGCTGCTCTCTCGGAGATATTTTTACGATCATAACTTGATTTGTACCATTTGGGGAATAACTGTTTGATTTGAACCTTAAAGTTGCGCAAACGTTTGCGGGGAATACAGTGAATAAAAACCAGGCAAATCATTCTGCATGAATTCACGTGACGTCGCAAACTTCTCGTGAAACAATAGGCACGAAGCTCCATTTTGAAATATGACATTTACCGGTGTGACTTCATTTAGGTGAATTCGGAGGCTTTTTCAAACACAATAGTGTGGATTTTCCCAGCATTCGAGAGGTACCTAATTGTGGTCCACCAGCAAAGCTAAACATTGGTCCGATTCCAGTCTTATTGTTGGTTGATGTGATATATTGACTTTCTGTGGTGTATTTTTCAAAGAATTTTCCTACTCTACATGACTTGTGCTAAGCCTTCTGAGGCTCATCATATACCAAACACGTATACCATGAACAAACTCATGCACTATGCACCGTTTGGAACTCTGCAGAGGGCAGTTAGTCAGGCCATGATTTTCTTTAAAATTTCTTTTATTCTTTGGCATCGTAGCATAGCCTTTGGTCGGCCCCCTTTCACATCAACAGAAATCACTTTGTCAAAAAGACCATAGAGGACATCAACAAAAACCGCTTAATAACAACGACAATCTCAGGTTGCGCTCTGAATTGCTTGAATATATCAATACTCAATGAAACCCTAAGGGACCCTAAATGAATATTGAGCTCGTAGACAGTATTCCGACAAGGATTCCGAACAAACCCAAACGGACATATTTCGAGTAAAGATGAGTCATCGTTCACCTCGAATTTTATGTAAATTTCACAATGGTCGCTGCCTAGTTGTGGATTTTTGTATGGTGGGGTCCATATGTGTTCAGAATTAGGATATTTTGGAGACAATTCTAAAATGGTGTGAGTGATTTTGCAGTGATTCTATAGAACTACGGTAATGTTGTTGGTCCAAACTTATCCAGTGTCTTTGGGAAGTTACTTCTTTACTTCTCTCTGCATTTTGAATAATTCGAATTAGAATAACTGTTCGACCCTTCCGAAGAGCATGGTTAGTCTTTTGGTCATTAGCTTGTGATTGTGTCCCGTCACACGCTCGAATCCATTTTTTCAGATAATTATTTTACGCAGATGGCAGGATACTCCTCGAGGAACTGAAAAGATTTATTCCGCATTTCAAACCATCTCATCAAATATTCGGAAATTACAATGGAATGATCACTTCACTTCCGAAGGAAGGTTAGTGATGTCATTTTACACGTAAGTATATATATCCAGTGATTTTCTGGTTTGTGTCCACATATGAGTGATTTTCTTTCCTAGAAACCGATAAACGATAACAAATAAATATCAAGTGATATCGCTAAAGGTGTTCAACGGTTTGACATGTATATGTATATTCTCAATAAACAGATATGACACAGCCACTGAGTGAGAAAGTCGGTCCGGAAACATCAAGCATGTTTAGTTCTACAATCAAATTGTTGGAGAAAGGTTGACAGTGCAAAGACTGGTGCTTTGGACCCGCGATCTATATATATGAATATATATATATACTATGAATATATTTAGATATACGTATATATAAATATATATACGTATATATATATATATGTATATATATATATATATATATATATATATAATAACATCATCAACTACTGTGGGCCTCATTAAGTCATAATGGTTTTGATCCTCTATTTTCTAGAAAATGATCGTGGCCATGAACTGGAGAATTAGGGAGAGAAAGCTAAAACAATTTCAGTCACCAGAATGCAATCGAGATATTATTGGGACAGAAAATTGTATTCACATTCGGAATCACGTGTGTGGCCTTTATTATTCAGTCAAACCAGCGATGAGTTTGCAAGGCTGACTTTGAAATTAGTGGTTATCTTATAATCACCTTTTAAACAGTTGATTATCAGACATTTTGGGGTCCAGCTCATTGAAATATTTCTTATAATAATTAACGCATGTTTCTGATAAAGCTCAGAGGAATGATACTGGATAGTAACATAATGTACTGCATAATTCAACAGACGAAAAGGAGTACAGTGAAAAAGTCCCCAGGTATTGACATGTTTGCAAACCTTACTCAAATAGGTATTCTTTCCGGGGTCCTCTCTTCATTGAACTTTATTTCAATTTCTCTTTCATATGACTGGCGAATTGATCATTATTCGTAGATCATCTGATTCAGTTTTAAGGCTCACAGCCAAAACAATTAGATTTGTGAATAAAACACTCTCTATACACGGTTTAACCTCGTAGCCAATCAGAAAATTATACTAATTTCAGATACGGAATATATTGAGCCACAGTTAAAATATGTTAGCTGATCAGAATATTCCGCAAGAAAAACAGATGTGTTTGAATGTTTGCTGATCCACTATTCCGGTAATGATAATAATAATCAACGTTTATCAGTAACGTTCGTGTCGTGATCAATATAGCACGTTTTTATGAAATGCCCAAGGTTTGTTTTGTTGCTTAGAATTCATTCAGAACTGATTGTTCAAAATCGGTTTCTTTTCACAACAAGAGGAAATTCTGCTGATAATTACGAAGCAGCTGAACAGATTTGTATCAAGTAAAGGGTTGGAAAACGCTCTCCTTCATAGAATTTGTTAAGCTGCGTAAGCGTTATCCTCTTTTAATCTTTATCCAATAATTCATGATTCAAATTGCATTGAGGAATATGCAAGTGCACTAATAATTCTACAGCTGAGCAGCCGTACAATAGAGAGAGAAGTCAGCTACACTTTTGCCTAATGAACCTCGACTATAGCAACAATTATAACATCATCAATCACCCTCGGCATTTGGAGATTTGAGCTGAAAGCGGCACATGCAATCCGGAAATTTGTTGACCTACCTGCAGGAAATGAATACAGGTCTTTCAATACTAAGTTGGAATATTATACACAGGAAAACAACCTAAATAAAAGTGTGGCCACTGGCAATCGTGTTCTTTTGCGCTGGAGTATTCACTTTATATATATATATATATATATATATATATATATACATATATATATATATATATATATATATAAACCAAAGCTCCCAAATTTTCGTAGGATTGATCCAGTTTCTACCAGTGCATGGTTGAGGGCCATAAACTGCAGTTTTCCAGTGTCATATATATATTAATATATCGCAAACACGACTTGGGGTTTCATATTTTGTCTAAATATATGTCACATCTAATTTATTGTTTCTGAAAACGGATCACTTAGAGCCAGAATACGATCAAATTGCTGGAAGCTGACTTGGAGTTGTGACTGACTGCTGGCCACTAGATGTTGCGTAACTATTCACAGGCAACAGTATCCCACTGGTTTTTATCATCGATTTGTTCACGTAGTTTAAATCGGAACGCTCATTTCGATCATATATTTTCTCACCTGTTAAACGACTTTTCTGGCCTCTGTGCGACCCCCAAGTCCGATCTGGGGATCCTATATGTCATTGGTTTTACTGATTTCTTGTTATTCCAAGTCTGTGATATTAGTTAGGAACAACACAATCAAAAGCGAATGGTTTTGAAGTAAATGACGAATCTCTTAGAACAAACACTTATAACACTGACAAGACAACTCCTTCTTTGACACTCTATTTCATTCAAACTTCTTAGAATTACGTAAACATTTAACTTTTACGTCATTCAACTCGGTGTGACGCAAAGAATCGGTAAGTGATATATGCCTGTCAGTACTTATTATATGTCAGTTTTCAAGCACCAAGAAACTCAGGAATAACGAATCATCCGTTGACATTTTGACATTATTAATATTATCCAATCAGCCATATTTTATCTAATCACTCGGTACACTGAGCCAAATGCAACATTTTGGTAACAAAACATTTTGTAGGTCACCCTGTGAGTTAATCGAGGATGTTACAAGTACACTGTTTCAAATGATCATACACTACTCAAATTCACACGTAAAAGTGAAGGTAAAGTCGGTCGTGATAAACTAAAAAATTTCGAGATTAGTGTCCAAAGTAAAATACATCGGAATATAGCAAAACTAACCTTATTATATCGAGGTTCAATTGCATTTATATTTGACCTTTGTCGTGCTATGGTACCTGCATTTGTGTGGCTTTGGTAGCCAATGTGAACGGGACTGAACAAAGTATGCCAGGAATGATCGGGAATGGGAAATGAGTAAAACTGACAGATAGTATCACATAACACCCTGGGTTTCATTTATCGAGATTTTGCTATATACATACTTCAAAGTGCATCAGATGCCGGAATATCTGTAGGCTTCACACTATTAGCGTTTTTTTGCTGTCTGTTGTGTCGATTCTTCTTCTTTTGCGAGCAGCTGTGGTCTCAAAGTTACCTCAACAGGTCCCTAAAGAAATAAGGCAAAAGCACGGCAAGACAACTTACCGTTGTATTTCTCTGGTTCATAGACTTAAAACCCTTGGCTTCGCTATACATGCTAGTAGTCACCTCGTGTAAATAGAGAGAAATCTCTACTGCATGTTTCAGATATTATTTGTCAAAAATATCCAAGACTTCTTTTCTTATCGGGTGCTAGCCCAATAATTAACTTGCTCTACCATTGCATATAATTTAGTCTGTCGTCTCACGGTCACATGTGAAATAGTGGACAAACATGTGCAAACACCACATGGGGAAATTCGATGATGATATATTTTGTAGAGAAACCCCCCCCCCTCCAAAATACCATTAGGTACATGCAAGCTATATCACTTTTTGACTATTTGGAAAACAAAATTTGAAATAATTCACATGCCACCATCTCAATAATCCAAATGAACTAACAGTGACTGTTTTATTGCTGAGCAGAGAACGTTTCAATAATGTCAAGCTTTTGCCCCCTCATTACCACTGATCGGGCATCCGGCACTGTAATCAAGTATTTATTTCTCAGTGAAAGAGGGTTGTCGTAGAACATTGCTCTCAGTCGACCATTTGATCACAGCTATAATACTTTCTTAGGGCCAGTTTTTGATTTTATTTTGATCTTGCAGAGAATAATCAGTGTGATTGAAAAGTCCACTGACTACAACAGAATACGATAAACGTGCTTTTACCCAGAAAACATTAGGCTTTAGAATAAAAAAGGTGGCGAACAAGCTCGTTTCCAGTTGTTCGTACTCATGCCAATACATACCAATATATATATATATATAAATTTATATATATATATATATATATATATAACGTATTGTAAGTTGTATGTAAACGTGTGCACAAAATTTCCTCGGAAGCACGAAACCGGTTTCGCGGTTGTTGCCGCTCATCAGGTATGCGTACCCGGTACTCCTTTGTCCACTCGTCCTCATATTCGAACACTGGGATTTTGTATGTTTACTAGAATCTAATTTGAATCGTCCGGAGTACAAGTATGAGGACAAGTGGGCAGAGGAGTATCGAGTACGCATACACGATGAGCGGCAACAACCGCGAAAAAGGTCGTGTGCTTCCGGGGAAATTTCGTCCACACGTTTACACATTACTTACTATCAATATTAGCGCTTGCACAGTCAGCCTCGTTGTTCGTTGTGTTAGCAATGACCTCTAATTTCAAAGTCAGCCTTGCAAACTCATCGCTGGTTTGACTGAATAATAAAGGCCACACACGTGATTCCGAATGTGAATACAATTTTCTGTCCCAATAATATCTCGATTGCATTCAGGTGACTGAAATTGTTTTAGCTTTCTCTCCCTAATTCTCCAGTTCATGGCCACGATCATTTTCTAGAAAATAGAGGATCAAAACCATTATGACTTAATGAAGCCCACAGTAGTTGATGATGTTATTATATATATATATATATATATATATATATATATATATACGTATATATATTTATATATACGTATATCTAAATATATTCATAGTATATATATATATATATATATATATTCATATATATAGATCGCGGGTCCAAAGCACCAGTCTTTGCACTGTCAACCTTTCTCCAACAATTTGATTGTAGAACTAAACATGCTTGATTTTTCCGGCCCGACTTTCTCACTCAGTGGCTGTGTCATATCTGTATATTGAAAATATACATATACATGTCAAACCGTTGAACACCTTTAGCGATATCACTTGATATTTATTTGTTATCGTTTATCGGTTTCTAGGAAAGAAAATCACTCATATGTGGACACAAACCAGAAAATCACTGGATATATATACTTACGTGTAAAATGACATCACTAACCTTCCTTCGGAAGTGAAGTGATCATTCCATTGTAATTTCCGAATATTTGATGAGATGGTTTGAAATGCGGAATAAATCTTTTCAGTTCCTCGAGGAGTATCCTGCCATCTGGGTAAAATAATTATCTGAAAAAATGGATTCGAGCGTGTGACGGGACACAATCACAAGCTAATGACCAAAAGACTAACCGTGCTCTTCGGAAGGGTCGAACAGTTATTCAAATTCGAATTATTCAAAATGCATAGTGAAGTAAAGAAGTAACTTCCCAAAGACACTGGATAAGTTTGGACCAACAACATTACCGTAGTTCTATAGAATCACTGCAACATCACTCACACCATTTTGGGATTGTCTCCAAAATATCCACGTATATGGATAGAGAATTTTGGAACAACCTGGAGGAGAATAAACAAACTTGGATAAGAAGTGGAAAAAAACATTGGTCAATGTTAGCTTGCATGCGTACAATAGATTTGCTCGAAATTCCAATACCGATGGGCTGCAAGTTTGAAGAGAAATAATTCTCTGATGAAAAATGAAAAGAATTTTCTTCTCCACTGAAGTGATCCAAAATGTAATAAAATCCCAGTGCTCATACACAATATCACTGTCGTATCGTCCTACGGTCCACTATTTTGCTGACGAAATGACTTGGGATGTTATACACAATCGTAATTGTCACCTCTAACTCCAGGTGGCAGTGCGTTGATAGCTTCTTGGCTGCTCTCTCGGAGATATTTTTACGATCATAACTTGATTTGTACCATTTGGGGAATAACTGTTTGATTTGAACCTTAAAGTTGCGCAAACGTTTGCGGGGAATACAGTGAATAAAAACCAGGCAAATCATTCTGCATGAATTCACGTGACGTCGCAAACTTCTCGTGAAACAATAGGCACGAAGCTCCATTTTGAAATATGACATTTACCGGTGTGACTTCATTTAGGTGAATTCGGAGGCTTTTTCAAACACAATAGTGTGGATTTTCCCAGCATTCGAGAGGTACCTAATTGTGGTCCACCAGCAAAGCTAAACATTGGTCCGATTCCAGTCTTATTGTTGGTTGATGTGATATATTGACTTTCTGTGGTGTATTTTTCAAAGAATTTTCCTACTCTACATGACTTGTGCTAAGCCTTCTGAGGCTCATCATATACCAAACACGTATACCATGAACAAACTCATGCACTATGCACCGTTTGGAACTCTGCAGAGGGCAGTTAGTCAGGCCATGATTTTCTTTAAAATTTCTTTTATTCTTTGGCATCGTAGCATAGCCTTTGGTCGGCCCCCTTTCACATCAACAGAAATCACTTTGTCAAAAAGACCATAGAGGACATCAACAAAAACCGCTTAATAACAACGACAATCTCAGGTTGCGCTCTGAATTGCTTGAATATATCAATACTCAATGAAACCCTAAGGGACCCTAAATGAATATTGAGCTCGTAGACAGTATTCCGACAAGGATTCCGAACAAACCCAAACGGACATATTTCGAGTAAAGATGAGTCATCGTTCACCTCGAATTTTATGTAAATTTCACAATGGTCGCTGCCTAGTTGTGGATTTTTGTATGGTGGGGTCCATATGTGTTCAGAATTAGGATATTTTGGAGACAATTCTAAAATGGTGTGAGTGATTTTGCAGTGATTCTATAGAACTACGGTAATGTTGTTGGTCCAAACTTATCCAGTGTCTTTGGGAAGTTA